>JAWQUT010000051.1:2138784-2141284 GCA_033807755.1 Ellobium chinense | reverse complement strand
ACTCCAGGGAACGACACAGAGTAAAAGGGTGGAACTAATTTACTTAAGGAGCCGTTACGAAATGGGGACTCTGCCACAAGCCATGGGCGGCGCAACCAGTCAAAAGGTTAAGGTGGCATGAGAAGAGGTTTGTGAGGAGCCTTTGGGGGGNGGGGGGGGAATACCCATCCGTGGCCTATGGAATGACTTTACAAGATTCATAAATGATTTGGATGTGATCAGACTCTTTCAATGAACCAGTCAGAATGCTGGTCACAATGAGCTGGTCAGATCTGATATAGAATGGTCATTCAAGCCAGGGATCATGGGGTTCTCTTCTCGCTGTGATTAACATACACACCAACTACATCTCCAGCGGCAGCAGTGGTCACAACAACATGAACTACTTCAACCATATTATATAATTAATCGAGGGGTGCCTGCTCAAAGACCGTGTCGTTATATGAATTATATAAAAGAGATAAGGTCTTTACGCAAGCACCCATTATAGGATGAGCAGTTCAAATTTTGTCGAGTTACAAGAGCAGTTATTTATTCGCAGTCCACTTAATCGCATCTACCGTTTAATCAACCCTGTTTACATATTCTCGTAGACATGCGATAACGCGGAGTCGACCGTATTTGAACAGTTAATAGCAGGTTCAAGTGTGACAATCAGAGTCACACTATGGTCCGTAAGATTTAAAGTCGTAAAGTACTATAGGTGCAACGTCCTATGTAAAATAATGTACTTGCGATGCATAGTCGAATGAGGTATTTTCAAACGGGTCAGTTACACCACGTGATCTAGGGATTGCTAGGCTATTTTGATAAAATGACGAGTAATCATACATGAGCAGAGCATGTAAACAAACCAGCGTGTGAGCAAGATTTCCTAGGTCACGTGATGGAGCTGAAAATACCTAATTGCATGCTGAGGAGTTCAGGTTCGATACCCTGTAGAGATAATACAAAATAGCCTTACTCTGTGTTTTCAGTCATTCTGTTTCAGTTAGATTGTTGACAAAGTGGCTTTCCAGTTTGAATATATCAGTATGTGTTTTCCTTGTTTACATTTGAACATTAGTTCTATTCACGGCTGGACTTCACGGTGGCATGACAGTGTCCTGTAGGAAATGAGTCACCGGGCTTGATTCAAGGGAGAGTAACAACGAATTCCCTGCAATATGGTATTTCATATTGTCTCCCCTCCTTGACGGGGCTCTGCTTCAGGCCTTGACACCTATTGTTTTTTCTTCTTTTGGCCCTATTAACATTTTGCGTTATTCNGGGAATACCCGTCCGTGGCCTATGGAACGACTTTACAAGATTCATAAATGATTTGGATGTGATCAGACTCATTCAATGAACTAGTCAGAATGCTGGTCACAACGAGCTGGTCAGATCTGATATAGAATGGTCATTCAAGCCAGGGATCATGGGGTTATCGCTGTGATTAACATACACACCAACAACAACTCCAGCGGCAGCAATGGTCACAACAACATGAACCACTTTTACTATATTTTTACTATATATTTTATGTACGATGAGCAGTTCAAATTTTTTTTGAGTTACAAGAGCAGTTATTTATTCACAGTCCTCTTAATCGCATCTATCGTTTAATCATCCCTGTTTACATACTCTCGTAGACTTGCGATAACGCGAAGTCGACCGTATTATAACAGTGGGTTCAAATGTGACGGTTAGGAGCACACGATGGTAAGATTTAAAGTCATAAGGTGCAATTATTGCAACGTCTTATGTAAAATAAGGTACTTGCGATGCATAGTCGAATTGCATGCTGAGGGGTTCAGGTTCGATACCCTGCAGGGGCAAAACAAAATAGCCTTAGTCATTCTGTTCCAGTTAGATTGTTGACAAAGTCTGACTATTGAAACCACACCTTCTGGCTTTCCAGTTTGAATATATCAGTATGTGTTTTCCTTGCTGACATTTGAACATTAATATAACGGTGGCATGACAAAATGTGTCCTGTAAGAAATGAGTCACCGGGCTTGATTCAAGGGAGAGTAACAACGAATACCCTGCAATAGGGTATTTCATATTGTCTCCCCTCCTTGACAGGCTCTGCTTCACTGACGAGTGTTTACTACTAACACACTCATAATGAACATGTATGTGACAATCACAATGACATACAAAATATATATGCTTATGATGACATATTACTGTAATGTATTTTCTTGTTGCGACATGAGGAAAACGAAATGGATCATGTTAAGCCTACTGAGGTATGCTATGCCCTGTGACCTGTGGGAAATTTATGGGAGTTCGTGACCACAAGAGATTATGCTAAAAACCCGTTGTAAATTTATAAAGCATGTGTATCATACTTTTAAAAAAAACGGATATTAAAAAAAAAGGAAACCTAAAGTGCAATACAAGCAAAGCCCATTAAATTATATTACATATAACATGACGTAAACCTGTGGATTGGAACCTGATCAGCTATCCATCACTGTCTCTCCGCACTCCTAGTCCTCCTCTCCCCCCCCCC
>JAWQUT010000051.1:2126005-2138718 GCA_033807755.1 Ellobium chinense | reverse complement strand
TCTCTCTCTCTCTCTCTCTCTCTCTCTCTCTCTCTCTCTCTCTCTCTCTCTCTCTCCCCCCCACTCTCTCTCTCATTTTTTTTCTCTGGCACAGAAAGAAGTAAGCCACAGTACTACATTTACATGCACACATATTTATGCTTTCATGCAGACACAGTGATAATTAAATCTCAACCCCTACCAACTTAATAAAAACTGTTAAGAATAATAGTGTCAAAAAATGAATCGCTGTTTTAGGTGGAACAGGCGGGGGAGGGAGGAGGACGGAGGGCGATGAATGCAAATTCTTGGTGTAGTCAATCAGAAATGGCAATGACTTTCACTCCAGTGATAATAATGACAATCGCAACAACAACAATAACAGTATCAGCGGTAGTTGCAGCAGCAGCAGCAGCACCAGCACCAGCACCAGTCCACCTTCACCGAAAACAACACTCATGCAAAGACAGTTTGACAACAAATATAGCAGAACTTATTATAACAACAGTTATAAAAAGAATAGCGTAGCAGGGGTCATGAGCAAAACCATGAGCAAAAAAGTTTGGACAAAAACAAAAATGAAAGATGTTATACATACAACCGCAGAAGGTTCATCAACAACCATGACGGAAGCTATTACCATGTAACACAACACGACAACAACATTAAGCATAGAGACAAGCGTATCCATTACACCAATAGGAACATTCCTTATTGCCACTCTCCCTCCCCACACTCCCTCCAGGACACCCCCCCCCCCCCCCCCCCCCCCCCCCCCCCCCNCCCCCCGTCATTTTTTTTCTGAAAAAAAATATCACGAAACTTTCAGTTATTACGGTGGTGTCAGGACAAACCAACAAAGCACAACCACACTTATGCACATTCAAAAACCTGCATAGTAATTTATAGTTATATGTCAAACTTTGCACACGAACATGGGTCAGATGCATGACTCCCGGATTTACCTTTGTGCATGTATAGAAGTTTTTATCATTTCATTTTTACAGGACATGATGGTTGTCTCAACTTACCTTTTTAAGCCATCCATCTGTCTTCGCCTCTGCATCGGGTGAACTCCCTTCTAGCCTTTGGTACGAACTTCTCTGTCCCATCATAGAATGGGATGAACTTCTCTGTCCCATGTCTTAATAGTGCATATGACACGGTCCCAACTACGAATGGTGCAATTTCTATATTTTTTACAGAATATTACAAATTGTTCTCACAGCCTCATCTGTAAATGGTGTGATTGTCATTGTCTCATTGATGAATGGTGCAAATTTTTGTCCCATCTAAGAAAGACATTTTTCACATCTGAAAATGATGCATGATTCTTTACCCACTCTACACGATTCACTTATTAAAGAAACGCACGAATTCACCTTTCACATATAACAGAAAAATATTCCGGTTTTCATTGTCAATATCTGATTTTTGAAAGTCGATGTAGTATCACAAAATCATGAATAATAAACTTAACAAGATTTGCAACTCAAGATTTGTGTTCATTGTCCTTTACATTAAATTTCCACTATGCAGTTCGTTCATTCTGCCTGCTAACTTACAGAGACTTACCAAAGAGACAATCTAATCTGTAAAGTCACACTGTTTTTCATGGTATTCTTATGGATTATTTCACTGAAATGTGTCTTGTCAAGACAGGTACATACAATTTAAGAATGCTCAAAGAAATTGGAAACGACATGACGATATCTGAATCCATGTCAAACACAGAGTCAATGTCACAATATGACAGCAGATAGAAGTGTCGCGACTATACTTTCTTGATAATATGCCTGACATGTGAGCCAAACATTTCTGAAATTTGCAGATATCAAAATTCGATTTACTCTCTGATAAAAGTTATTTCACACCTTTCACATTTCATCGGGCAGCTGAGAAGTTACAGTACTGATAAATGTGGCTCATTCGACCATTTTAACAACACTGTTTAAATTGTGACATATGTATTGTAAGCAGCAGCGACTGAACAGATTAAAGTAAACATTTCAGTCAATAACATATGTTTTTTATATTTAGCTTCAAACAGCAAAATAAGCGTATCAATATGTTGCAGATGAAATGATTCGGCTTTTAACTAGGCCTCACCTAGCAAACATAGTGCCTAACCTATACTGCACTCATCGCTTTGCACAGTTTCATAAGCACAGATCTGCTTTTGCATATAAAATGCAACATTTTCATCGAGATCTAGATCTATATGGCACCCACTAAACAAGAGCACAGCAAGTACTATTACGCGGGATGTTATCATTCAAATGAGGACTGTGTGAATCCTTTAAATCTTATCTTTAATCGCAAAGCCTCATCTCACAAACGCATTCTATGTTCATCGCTTTATACGGTTTCATAATGCACACACCTACAAAAGGCAGCTGTTTCATCTTTATCTACTAAACACCTCCGAATCATAAACACAGCAGGCACTATCACCTAGGCAGTTACCATCCAAATGAGGACTGCGTGAATCCTTTAAACCTTACCTTTAAGCATTGAGATTTAAGAAATGACTCGGTCTTTTAGCATAGCCTCATCTAGCAAACACAATGCATAATCAATATTACAATCATCGCTTTAGTCGGTTTCATTTGGCAGACACCTTCTATTGCATACAAAATGCAACTGTTTCATCTCTGTCTAGTCTAGATCTATATGACACCACAGAACACAGCAGGTTCTACCATCTGGAACGTTATCATTTAGGTGAGGACTATGTGAATATATCCTTTCAGCCTTACGAAACGATTCAGTCTTTAGCAAAGCTCCATTTATTAAGCACAATACATAATCCATTCGTTCTCTGGGTTTCATAATGTAAACACTTACTTCTTCATACAAAATGCAACTGTTTTATGTTATGTATATCAGACTTCCACGAAACATGAACACATCAAGCACTACCACCTGGGATGTTCTATTTCCGATTTGGATTATAATATGAACAAATCTCTTAAACCATTCGTGTCCCCATCAATAGTTCTCTCCCCTCACCTTATCGCCACATCCGTGATCTTCCACTCGGTGTCCTCACTTTTCATCCACTACCTTAAATTTCGTAACTGCATTTTAAAATTACAACACAACAAACGAAACGAAACAAATAGTATTGTCTAAACCTCTCTATGTCGCAATTATCAATTCAGCTAAGTCAGCTAAGTCAACATTTACAAATCATGTTATCCTGTATTCCCTTTCAGGGGCATAGACAATGGAGGGACAAAACGCGTGCTTTTCTCCCTCCACCCTACACTGTCGAATATGCAAGGGAAAAAAAAACACCTTTTACAACCGCTTCCTGTCCATTTTTGAAGACCGATTCGATTCCTCCAGAGTTTTCACTTCCGAGGAACAAAATTTCCTTATTTTTATTCTTTCTTTTCGTCAAAAATCCTTCTTGGCTTTTCAAAATTCCTTTTCTATTTCCTTATCGCCAATTTATATTTATCACATCTCCAACTTTCCAGCCTCTTCCTATTCGACATGAAAGACATTGGTTTTCCTGCCAGGATTAAATGCAGCTCTCTGTAAAGTTTGCACAAAAATAGGTGCACGGAGGATACAAATTAGGGTGGTGGAAACAGGTACCACCAGGATACTAATTGCTGGGTGATAACTTGCGGTGCCAGATCCCCTAAATATTAACCTATTCTGGGGTAAAAAGTATTAATAATATGCCTGAAACTTAATCATTGTTATCATTTATGCCAACGTACCAAACTTAACTTTAGTTAATGCTAGAGATCTTTCGAAAACGTCACATTTAAAAAAACAAAAACATCTTTTAAATCTGGCACTAAAACTCCAATATGGCATCCCCACTCTACTCAGTTTGTAATTCTATTCTCGTGCCAGTTAGTAGCAGTGACTGGAATCCTCATACAAAGCTTGTCAAGGTTTTTTTTCCTCATACAAATTGAGTATAATTGGTAACAATATCTAATTTGCAGTTTAAATAGTAGGGTCTGTTAAACAAGAATGAAACAAAATTCTTTATAATTATTGTACATTTTAAATTATTTGAGAAAATTTACTTGAGGAGAAAATTCCTTTTTTTCGGGGCAAAAATCCTTTTCCTTTCCAGTTTCCTTTTCACGGCGAATTTTCCTTAAAAAGAGGAAATTTCCTTAACAGTGGAAGCCCTGATCCCATCTCTCCAAACAATTTCCGAGCCACAATACTTGGATCCACTTAACTGCAATTTGAATATTTTTTGCATAATCGCAACCGCAACACCTATATATACAAAGATGGACTTGGAAGACTCCGTTTCTCTGCTCCTTCGTCCGTATGAATCGTAAATGAATCATTTTGTCAAGATGAAAATGTTTCTATTGATGTTTTAGCAACTTGAAGCCGACAAAACACTACATCTCTTATTTTATCCATTTCAAATTTCATAGAAATGGAAATAATTCCAATCGCCCGCAGCAGTTCAACTTTTTCATGACATCTAAGGCGTTCGTCTATGGATAAGTGTTTCGGTGCGTCAGATCTAGGGCACTGTCCATCCCTTTCGCTTTGGTAATGGGACACGTAGACCACTGTCAGTAGTTTTTGCTTTGGGTATTCGCCTTTCATTCATATTATTGTGAAAGAATATGGAGTTATCTACTTAAATATTAAGCCGCCAAACAGCAACCTCGACTTTTCTATATTATATCTACATGACTGATACGCCTATGCCCGCCTCCCACTCGCCAACACGTCCTCTGATGCCTCGTACAAGCTGCTGCCATTTTTTTCCCTACCCACCTACTCTGCTCTAGACGGACCACGATTAGAATAATAACAATGTCATAAAGATTATAACCTCCATCACGTGACATATGTCATAATTTTTGCACCGCTGGTTGCTCATTCAAGCAGAGTCATCAATGTAGATTTACGACTAGATATACTATAGGTTGAACTATAGTAACCGCCATGTTATCAAGTTTAGGATTTGTATGCAACAAAACAAACCAAACTGATGAGGTAATTCTGCAACAGGACTGAGTTAGAAGGATATTTGATAGCTCTCCACTCTTTCTCCCTCCTCCCTCCCCTCCCCAACCCAACCTCTCCCCTGCCCAGTTTTTTTGGTTTTTTAAAAATATTTTTTGCTGTACCGGCGCCCTCTGTTGGCAACACTTATACCTTTCACCCAAGCAACGACGTGAAATTCTGCAATATTAGCTAAATTTAGGAACACACATGTCGTACTGCAACATTTAATGATACAACTCATGCAAAATGAAGATCCTTTTTTATTCATTGCATAAAGAATGCATGTAATAATGTTTTATAATATTTTATCAATATCCTCTTACACAATTCATTACTTCTGGGATATGAGTGCTACATACTATATATACTATATTATAGTGTAGTCTATCCGTTTAATGAAACTATATATATTTTTGTTTCTGAATCGAGCAGCCAGGTGCAATCTGCAAGAATAGATGGTCGCCGAAGCCATTTATTCATATTTTCCTTAGTCCCTACTTGTAAAAATGGGTACCTGGCAATAGGCTGTAAAAAGCTGTTGTCTGAATGCCAATGATTATAGGATGGAATGACAGGGCATATGCTCTGTCCGCCACTCAGATCATGGAGCTGAAAATGGCATTGTGTGATTTACCCTGCCATGATATATGTAGTTAAAACCTGTGATCGCGCACAACTTGGATGTGAGATTTATAAAAATCATTACTCAGTATATTATAATATGGCATACCCTCTTCGCTATATTATGGTACTCAAACTATGGAAACATTGCTTTCTAAATGAACACGAATTATGGGAGCCCTGATCTGTGAGTCAGAACCCACTTTGAGCACGTTCAATCTGGTCAATGCAGACAAATAACATCGACTTTTTTTTAATGTCGATATAAAAATAATATTATTTAGACATTGTGTGGTTATGTGCATCGAGTAGCTTAAATTACTTTATTTTCTTCGCCATATATATCTTGCTGTCAACTTTCCACAGTGTTATGACCACATCTACAACAGCTGCTGCCAGCTATATCCTCGCAGTCGTCGGTTAGAATAAAACTATTTAGCAGCACTGGGCAGGTATCGATACTGAATATTCTATATCGACTGTATTTGGAGCTCTGGGTATCGGTGAGTTTACGTTTGAGTAATTCGACGTTTATCCTCGCAGCCTGAGGGATTCATGACTTGCTATGACTTGATGAAGAAGTGCCTGTGTCCAAACAGCAGTTTATGTATTCTTCAGCTGTTTTCCAGGAAAACATAAATGTGGATTAGCAATAATTATGCTGTAACATTGTATCAAATGACAGCTTCCGGGCCATTTTCATTATAGTTTTTAGTATTGGAACGATCTGTGTGGATTTGCATAATTTCTTACAATATTAGATGATACATTCCGTTGCAGGCTTGTTTCACACGGAGTAAAGTATTTAATTTGTTATTGATATCGATAACCAGAAAAAATAGGCTGCTCGGTATCGCCTCGATTTCTAAAACGTGGAATCGGCACAGCTATACCTTGTCGGAATGGTCTGGTCACACTGACTTCATAGGTACAGTTCATAGCCGCTGTGTCATAGCAACGCTAAATTGTCTTATGTCTCAGTTTAAGCCGGTTTTGGTGATAGACACTTTGCAAGCTCTCTCCATCCCATAGCTATAAGAATATATATTTAGTATTGACTTAAAACACTGCATTTTATATATATGAAGCTCAGAGAAAACATGGTTGTAATGAAGATACTTAAATTCTCACAAAGTTTAACGTCCTTTTAATTATAGAGCTCCAGCCTGAATTCCGATACTGTCATCGAAACAAGCTTTGAATTCCTGACAGAACATTAACAATAATTATAAGGATCTGGCCTAATTATTTTGTCGAGTACGACCCCTATACAATATACACTACCTGGGACGAGGTATGTTTTAAATGACTGTGTATTGTAAGAAATATTAATGGGGTCAATATGCCTTGGCCCCAAAAGTGGCACCAGCTTTCCTCAATTAATCACATAGACTAATACAGTCTATTGGAGTCTTGTTTTGTATGTGGTGAAAGCGAACTGGCCGTATCGAAAAGTCATATACTAACAAACAGCACACGACGTCATTTGGGAAACGGGTTTGAGCAAATTCCGGTTAAATGCAACGTCAGCTACGTATTTTATTTTAAAAGCTTTAGCTTTACAGCGACTAGTTTGGGAGTTTCGGTTTATATTTAAAGAATAAATTAACCTTACTTATTTCCAGGTTAAATTCCGTCTATGAGAATTCAGAGGTTTTCTCACATGTTTCTCAGTATATGTTTCATATATATATAATGATTTAGATCATCTTTTTTACTCGATTCTATCAAATACCCAGACTCTTCTTTCATCGGTATAATATAATATTCTATGAACTGGGTATGTGTTCAAGTTGATATGGATTCTCATCTTCTTTCACACTCTTGAATCAGCACAGCAAGATGTAACTCTTATATCTTCTGGAACATGTTTGGTTTCAAACTGAGCCAAAAAAAAAAAACCTGGTTAGAAACAACCAAAACTAACTGCTGTAAAGTCAAAGATTATTTCAGAAATTTGATAACTGATTTGGCATTCATGAATTCAGCTGGAATTGTCCTAATTACCTAAAAAAAAAATTTTAAATAGGAAAGCCTAACCTGTCCAGAAAGGGACCTACTTTTGTATTTTAGTTACCATGTAACGGCTATTTTAGTATTACTAAAAATGTAAGTGCACCATTCGTCATAATGTATGACACTAGTAGCATACAGCACTCCGTAGTCTTCAGAAACTTCAAAGACCAAATTTCTTGGCGAACATCTTTTTGACCGACAGGTTAACGATTGGGAAACAAGTGAATAGAAAAGATAGCCAAACATACGACCACTTGTTCCTAACAGAGAGTGTGCAGGATTCCTTAGATATTGAATCTGAAATGCAGCTGAAATCACTACTTTATTCCATGGAAGCATGACATCTATGTGATAAATGGCGCTATTTGTTTAAGACTTCTATATCACAGTTTTCAAATATGTGTTACGAGTAAGTGAATTGCAATAATGTCTTCTTATATATCTTGCAGCTAGTCAAAATAAGGCTTATGTCACTGAACTAGGAACTGAGATATCTGGCTGTGGACAGGGTCATCCTGTATAAATTTTTGTTTGTTAAGAAAATAAAACCATTTCTATGAATACAAAGAATGATTTGTGGATCAATCTTGATTTTCTCCGAATTTTTTTGCATTGCATGAGGTTGATCCGTGCCATTTCAAACAATAATATAATGCTTAGTCAAAATGTTTGCACCTGATGAAAGTTCACCCATTAAGCGTTCATGTTATATCAGTAACTTTCTTTCACTGAAAAGCGACTTAAGCCTAATTCTGACTACTTGAAAGCCATAAAATGAAGAACGTTTTTTCCAAAACTCAGTAGTTGCAATTTCGTAGAAAAAATGAGTTAGTGATGTACTCAAACATGCATTTCTGTATTAATTCATTCAAACCTTAATGGAATTCAAAGTCTGCATTCCTTCAAATTTTACGTCATTTAACAGTAAATAAAAAAATATATATGTGAAGAGTAGTTATTTCCCTTTATTACTGAGTTTTGGCCAAACGCTCTTCGATTATTAACTCGCAATGTGAGAAGCGTTACATAACGGCCTATAACACACCACAACTGTTCCATGATATCAGGTGGTTTCACTCTCTTAAAATTTACACGAATACATTTCATTCGAAAAGTGTTACACAATCTCAAGGCACTCTGAGATCATGTCACCAGAGGGCAAGGCAATGTTGTATTCGTTATTTTTAAGGGGGAGAATGTCAGCCCAATCTGATCATTTTTATGGAGGCTATTACACATTATCTAGGGAAGTGTGTCATCAGGGATTTTACCAAATTACTGCGAAGGGTCAGTTTTGAGAAAAAAGACCGAAAAAACCTACACTAGAAAAGTTCATATCCCTACCGGGAATCGAACCCAGAGTCTCTCAGCTTGCAAGTCTGAATGTGTTACCTCTACACCATCGCGCCGTTAACTTCGCAGCAGTTTAATTCCTATACACCTGCTGCATGAATCGGTCCCTAACTTTCACGTGTGAGCCTAGTATTTACTCGTGACCCAAACATACTTCCCGACCGCTCACATTAAGTAAATCATAATGGTCTGACCGATTGAACTACGTGCACTCATATCTCATTAACGTGGTTAAAATGCTATTTCATCACAACGTTGTTAAGATCAAAACAACTTAATCTAGGTCATCATTGCACAGAACTGCCAGATCAAAAGCTACCTTAATGACAAGATGATGTGAGGAAGTCCACCTGATTCTCCAAGACTGACTGTGACAAATTAAGTGGCTCTGACGATGTCCTATAGTATGGTCATTACTGTGCGTTGTGTTCAGGCCTCCAAAAATTTTAGCAGATGGACAATATTCAAAGGCCCAAGCCAAGCATGTTACACTGGACTGCGCGCCAATGTCTTTTAGTTATCGCTCCCAAAGTCATGACATGGCAAACTGATGCTGTCCCTAGTATATTTTATATTAGACTTATATCATTCAAAATAAAGAAAATGTGCTGTAGCTGTTGCTGTTGTTGCTTTTGTTCGTTTCTAGACTAGTTGTTTTTGTGACTATGTTTGTGGCTTTTAGCATTACTTTGTTTTTGTTACTGCTACTGCTCCTAATTTCATTCAGTTGCCAACACTGGACTATATTTTGATGACATTTGTTTACATGATGTTATCTTGTCATTGTTACATGCAAATTTTACCACAAATTTTAAAAGTATCCGATGTCTCCGTTTGGTTAAAATGAGTAAGCTTTAAAATCATTGAAAGTTGTACTGGGAGTAATCTGTCAAAACATATATTTATTAACAACGAGAAACGCTCTACAGACAACAAGAGAATTAAATAATAATTGTAATAATAATAATGCAGTTTATAAAACTTATATCCAAGATAATATCCGCTCACGCGTCTTTATACTTTTGTAACCCCCAGCAGCCATATCACACTAGAACTTTCTCAACTCCCTGCCAATAAGAAGCGCTGGTCACAAATATTTTGACAATATCTTTCACTGCTTTTAGCCAGGCACTTAGTTTACAGACAGATGGACTGAGGAAATGCTTGCTCAAGGCTCTCACAACATGACCGTGGTCGGGAATCGAACTCACGACCTATGGGTCGTGAGTCCAACGCCACAACCATTCGGCCACGCTGCATGATTACTGCAATGATTATCGAAGACATTGTTTTGGGCAACAAACTCAGAACTTATCGTTCTCGGGTAGGTCTTCGCATAAGGCCATATCTCTCTCAGCAAACTTGTAGAATACGAATGTCTGCATCGAAAGATCATGAAGGTTCGTTTCATGCAGAGATATAGGCCCTCATTTCCTGGATAAAAGGTAACTATCCTCCATTATTGTGCACCTTTTTTGCCCGATTGAGTCAGTATACACGTTTATACCTATCTATATATAAACGTACAAAAATATGCATGAAAAGCTCCTGTGCACAAACATTCAATATACGTTTCTTCCTTTCATTATATCAATTATATGGCTACCCTCCCTCAAGCAAAAAGAACCTTATTATTGAAAATTCCTTTGCACATGTCTGCAGATCATATATCTACACCAGTCATTAAAAGAGTGTCGCTATCTGCTATCACTGACGTTTGCATAACAAACCTCTACCCTATGATCATAGCTTTCTATATATAAAATCACTCGCGTACTTTGGCTTCCACAAAAATGATCCTCCACATTATGTAATGTACGCCTCAGCAGAAGGCTTAGATCTATCTAACATAAACTGGTCCCTACTTCAAGCCCAGAATCCACTTGTCTATGCACCGATTCATAATCCATTGCCTACCTGTAGCAAACCATGCTTCACTGCAAACTCTTTGTTTGATACACCCCTTCTCATTAAATCGTCAAATTTGCACATTTCTACACTGTTTTTATATATTATGGCCTAACATCACACGATACAAGCTAATAATGATAATAATGGTTACGCCTCAACAACACAGCTTCAGCCGAGGAATGACATATTTAATATGTATTTTTATGTAATGTCGTTTTACACATTGGAGTCTGGTCTTTAACACCGCGTGTATCCGTCCTTTCGGTTGTGTGTTGGACCTGACTGCAGATGATTCGAGGTCGCCGGTGATGACATTGCTTTGTCACAAGCATCAAGGGCGGCTCTACATCCTTGAAGATGGAAGGGCTACCACAGTTTGACATTATGAAATTATGCCTGCAGTTCCAGGTGATTTAGTCAGTGATGGTGAAGGCGAAGATTTTTTTGGGTTTTTTTTTTTTTTGGTAGGGGAGGGGGTGGAAGAGAGAGGGAGAGAGAAAGAAGGCTAACTTTATTTGAGAGGTAGTTTATGTTCGTAGAAAAACAACATAAATACAGAGCACGTCCTGAAATAAAAATCCCTCAGTACCTCTGCAGGTCGTCCACCCCAGTCATTTCATACTGTTCGTAATAAATTTTAATACACCTCGGAACAGATGTTCCTGAATTCAGTCTTGTAAGCTACTCTGTTTATACTGTATCTAGTGTAGAGTTACAGGTCGCCCCCCGGTCAGGTAGCGGCGTGGTCAGAAACAACTGCTTTGGGAGAGTAGGGAGGAAACATGGCAGACCTCTCGTTCGGAGTGAGAGTACTCAATAATTAATTTGTTCCCAATCTTCCTCCCCATACTCTGTTATTTATCTCTTGTGGGAAACGCCACTGAAATCAGACCCGAATTCGTCATACGAAATACTAATATCCTTGAGTTTATTATTCAGAAGAGCATCGTTTCTGATGACTGGTACGTAGCAATGAATTTATGATAGGATACTTTCCCGTGAGCATAGTTGGCAATTGTGTTTATAGTGAGTGAGTGAGTGAGTGAGTGAGTGAGTGAGTGAGTGAGTGAGTGAGTGAGTGAGTGAGTGAGTGAGTGAGTGAGTGAGTGAGTGAGTGAGTGAGCGTGGGCGAACGACCGACTGACTGACTGACTGACTGACTGACTGACTGACTGACTGACTGACTGACTGACTGAGGGAAGGAAGGAGGAGAGTGGTAGGATCGATCCAAACAAAAGAGAATGGAGCATGGTAATCGTTATATTCCTCTTCTTAAAGCATCTCTTCATTTTCGTTATGGTGCAGTATATCAGTAGCAATATCTGCCCCACGTATTCATGAGTTTCACATAATATTTTTCATGATCTCTCTCTTGATAACATCTTTATCACAATCCCACAGGTTACATTATAATAACCCACATTCTTTCCACCTTCACCGTTTTGTCATCCTGGACCTATCTCTTTACTACTAAGTTGATCAAATAAAATTGAATTTATATTATTCTATTATCCTGTTTCTTTCTCTCTCTCTTGAGTCTCATTGATAATTAGGGCAACAAAAAGAATACGGAGAAAGAGAGAAGAGCGAAAGAGAAAGAGAGAGAGAGAGAGAGAGAGAGAAACTCTTAAAGGGATGACGAAAGTATCAAAGGCAGGCTGTACAAACAGGTTGAGTTACAGTGATTAACCAGATAGCATGTTGTGGAAACGTGATCTAAGAGTACAAGCGATGATGAAATATGGGGCAAATGACGTCACTTTAGCTCAGTTTCTCACACTTTTGTTCATTACCTGATCCAGGCAACTGTTGTAAAGGGGAAAGTA
>JAWQUT010000051.1:2121005-2123505 GCA_033807755.1 Ellobium chinense | reverse complement strand
TCAACAAATGGCGGAGACGCCGACTCTGGTACGAGGTAACCGGATACGCCCAAGATTTAATATGTCTAGGCATAGCGTGTTTATTTAAGAACAAGAAAAAAATAAAAACTTCAGTAGCTTTCTTGTTGCACAAATCCCTTTCCCCGTGCTTTATGCAATCGGTGACAAACATCGAGAACACTAACCGTTCTTGATGTCACTAGGCTTCTCCTTATTGTATAAAGATTCACTCTGAAACTGAAATTAGCGTATATCAAATTCCTGAATCTTATACTACGAACTCCCCGCCCCTCTCTCACCCCCCTCCTCTGTNTCTGTTTTTTTTTTTTTTTAACTCCACTCCCCCTCCCCTCCCGCCCCAATTTTTCCTAACCACATACATAGCACTGTGAATATATTTCTGATTACGAAAGGCAAATCCATACTTTTTTGGTCACTTCAGTGGGCGAAATCTGTCATTTTTGTCGAGTCACCTCCATGCCTGAGGTACTGTCCCCACAGTCTGAAAACCCTTGCAATTTGACCATGACTTGTTAGCACGGCTTGATACGGAAATTGCTGGCCGCCATTTTTTACTGCGCGGCCACTGATAGTTAATTTGTATGCACTGTACAGCAGACAATGTTGTAGGCTTAAACGTAGAGACTAACCTACACACGTACTGTGAATGCAGTTGGCACAAGCGAGCTAACATGCAATTATTGTAAACTGTGGTCTCCATATCGTTTAGTCTACCCAAACAATCAAAAAAAAAAAAAATGCTGGCGCCATTGCAAGTTGACAGGCACAAGGGAGGTAACAAATATAATGACGGTAAATCGTAAGCTAAAATAACAATAAGCTTTACATCCAGGCTTTTGAGTAGTACGTGTGAATTCCAATAGTATCAACAATAACAAAAACAACCAACAGCAAAAATGATGACAACAATAACAACAACAATTACAAAAACAGCTTTAACAGCCGCAAGATCAAAAGCATACAATTACCCTTAACATCAATAGCAAACACAACAACAACAACAACAACAACAACAACAACAACCACAACTACTACTACTACTACTACTATAAAAACAACAATAGTGCCACGCATAGTGTTGTGAGGCAGCGAAATTGCCAGTTGGGTTGTTTTTGTTTTTTTTTGTTCTGGCTGCTCTTGCTGTAAGAAACTGCACAGGGATGGTGCATGCGTTTAAATGTGAATTGTGCACAGCTCCTACATTATGAGTTAGACGAAAGTCACTTGAGTCAGTAATTATTAATTCTTAGAAATGTTTAATACGGACACCTGAAATAAACCGTATGCCCAGGACCGGGACGGATCCAGAAAAGAAAAAAAAAGAAAAAAGTGTCCCTTAGATTACTGACCCTTCCCTTAGTATGGCACGAACAGTATCCCAAACTAAATTTCATGATATACACTACACTACACCAACCCCTCCTTCTCCCTCCTCTTTTCAACTGTTTCTGTATACAAGCATGTCAAGGATTATATACAGATACGGAAAGAATAGGTCCTCAGAACTATCGACAAGTGAATGATGAAATTTATATACCGTATTTAGAGTTTCATTCATATTTATAAAATAAATGTATATTTTTGTATTATTTATTTATTATTAGTATTTAATATATCTAATAAAGAAAAATTGGGGAATTTTGTTCTTGGAGGTGGGGAGCGGGGGGGGGGGTCCACAAGCAGGACCACTCCACGGATCCGCCAATGTGCACCCAGGACGTATTACGAACAGGACTGACCAACTCAACTGTAGCCTCAGGTGGACACCATCCAGAATGGCCCAGTGCAGTTTGAAACAACCAGAATGTTGAAAATAAATCGGAATAAAGCCAGAGAAAGGTGGAAAGAAAGAAAGAAAGAAAGAAAGAAAGAAAGAAAGAAAGAAAGAAAGAAAGAAAGAATTATGAAATTATACCACAATGATAACAATAATGGAATGTCTTGCAGCCAGTCAAAATAAGGTTTATGTCGCTAGACTATGAATTGACATATCAGGCTCTGAAGATGATAGGGCCCATGCTAGGTGATCTTATAAGTAGTAAGATCGCCTAGGGCCCATGCAATATCGAAGTTTTATTTTTTACGAATTCGAGAGTAAGTCCATTTCTATACACAAAACTAATGATAATATGGGTAATTTATAACTCTAAAATCTAGATGAAGCAGAACAGCTGATTTTCGTAGAGTACAAAAATTATCTACAATGACGATTCTCTCAATACATTTTCCATTGCATGGGAGATGACTGTCTGTTACTACAAATAACTATATCTCGCAGCAGAATAATGCTGGGTCAAAACATTTTTTCCTCTTGATGAAAGTACACACTTTCAACTTTCATTTCACACCTGTAACTAGACTTTGTCAAAAAANAAAAAAAAAAAAAAAAAATGACGGGCTGCAAGACAATTAATGTCCAAACCTAGTCGTTGTCAGGTCCTGCGTTTTGAGGCCGACTAGCGGTTTGAAGGTAGACACC
>JAWQUT010000051.1:2089089-2108435 GCA_033807755.1 Ellobium chinense | reverse complement strand
TCTTTTGGCTGACATCATGAATTTTCATGGCGCGCAAAGCATCCTCCCACAGAGTTTAAAAATAAAAAAAAGGTACAGGTATTCTGCTCTTATACCTTAAATCATGTGACTTCAAATATTTTTTTAACCTCTGCTTTGCATGTGTTACAGTTCAAGTAGGGCAAACACATTCTTCAACCGCTCGTCGACTAGACACGGTGTAGTATGGGTTTTTTTTTCCCCTTTCTTATTGACATTGCATGTTAATCTTAAATGATCCCTCGCTACTGTATGCTATTCTTGTCACTCTGTGCAGGGGCGTAGATCATGGGAACAGGAGGAAGGAGATGAGAAGGACTTGTCTCACCCATTCTTAATATGTCTCCACGCGACAGATATGTCATGTAGGCCTATGTGTGTAGAATCTCAGTTAACCAAACGGTGCAGTTTCCTCTGAATTTCCAGATCAAATCTGCGCCTATGTGCACATTTTAGAGTACAACTATTTTAATAACATACAGTTCTGTGTCGCCACATGGAATTTTTCTCTTTACTTGGTAGTCCAGACTAGTTTGGCAGGTTTTGTCCTATATGACTTCAGCCTGACAAGATTTTTATGGCAAAAATATTGCAAGCATGTGATGCAAATATTGACTGTTGAAATTGGAATTCCTGACCTTGTTCAGAGATCCATATTTTTTTTTCTTCTATGAAAGGCCACCAAATTTTTATCATGGAGGGGAAAAAGCAACAACAACAACTAACTACCTCTAGAAATATTTCATGCTGAAAAGTTCCAAGACTCAGATTTTTTTAAAAAAGGTCAGAAAGCAGATTACATTTGTGATTTTTTTTCCTTAATAAAAATTGAAGGGATGTGAAAAAACTAAGTTGTATTTATAGAAGTTATCACAACACAAAAGTTCAAAATCATTGTTTGCAGCAAACTCCAGTTATACATTTGTGGTGCCTCTACTGTTCACTATGTGCAAATTTGTGTGGCAAGGGCACAAATATAAAGAAAGTAGCTCTGAAGAGAAAGATTGAAGCAGAACGAAAGGATAAAGAAACACAAACATGATGGAAGAAGAATAAATTTTAAATAAGAAACAAGATTTAGGAATCACTGTCTGGGGTAAACTTTGAAATCTAGTATGATTTCTTTGTTCTTCAGTCTGTATGTATGTGAGTGGTATGAGCATAGCAAAAGAAATTAACACAACAGAGTGAGAATGAAGACCAACGAAAAAAAGAAAGAAAGAAATCAGTGTGAAAAAAAAAAAACAGAAGGGAGGAAACAAAACAAACTCAACAAAGCAGACTAAACATTTAGCACAAGATAAAATCTGGTCTTTTATTCATTTACATCATTCTCAACAGTAACAATGTTCTGTGCAGTCTTTCGTATTTCTGAGTCTTTCTCCTCTCTCCCTCTCTCTACCTCTCTATTGCACTTTCTCATTCTCTCTCTCATAATGAGCATACAGGAGAATATGCTAAATCACACAATGATCTCCAACAACCCAACATCCATGCTGACATCAAGGTCGACTCAGTATTTTGTGTAGTGTTGAAGCCTGAGAAAGAAAAGCCAAAAACAAACAAAAAAATCAGAATTATTCACCTTACATCACTGATCTGTCTTGACTCTTCACTGAATCCTTGTCTTAAGGTTATCCATCCAAAACTACGCCAAATTGCTGGGAACGTCAGCATGACTAGCATATTTGAAACACATACTTAAGACGGCCTCAAGACTAAATTTGATGTCTCCCAACAAAAACCACTTATCTTTATCTTTGCCAAAACTATTCTGGGAAAATGTGGTTCTGATTGAATATTGCTCTTTGCTTCAACAAAATTCTTGTCTGATTTCTGCTGCTACAGAGTGACACAAACCTCAGTGTACTTTACATTTTGTCAATAGCTTTCATAATAAATCAATAAATGTTTTTTCAAACTTTGCAATGGCAAACATCATATGAAGCATAATCATGATACATTTCTATCATGTGATGCAATTCGTCATGGTTCTAACATAGTGACAGAGATCGATCTGGCTGGTTTTCAGCTAGAGCTATGTCAGACCAAAATCTGATCAGTTTCTTGCGATTGTCAAAATCACAATCGCTATAACTAAAAAACAAATTAGAATTTTGCAAAATTGGTTATACAGTACAAAATAAAGTAGTCATGGTATGGATACACTTGAGTAAATAATTCAGTACCCCCCAAAATGGCCATCTCCATCACTATGTCAGAACAGCGACGAATTATCAATAGAGCAACAGTTCTCTGAAACTGGTGACCATATTTTATGCAATAAATGCACACACTGTTAACATGGTAAGAGGATTACAGGTCGTAATGAATGCAATAAATCAGAAAATTTGAAAGGACTCTTCAACAGAAGAAACATACACTGTAAATCAATATAACAGATTTGTTTACAATATTGAGGATCACCCAAATCCTTTACACAAACAGATATGCTGTGTGTCGATACAGACATGATGGAGATCTTCTGAGCAACAGTGTGATTGACGTGGGAGAGGAAAGGAAAAGAGGGATGCATTTGTTTCTTTTTGTGTCCGCTTAACAGAAGCTATCTCAGCTATCGTCAGTCCTGGCAAAGGACTTTGTAAAACAATTCTTTAAAAAGATCTACTGAAAAGTGCATTTTCCTTGGGACTGTCCTTCTGAGTGAGTATGCTGGGTCAACCAGAATACAATTAACATAGTTTTGGACATTTAAGTTCTAAATGGTCCCTCAACCGGAATAATATGACAATCAATATAGTTTCGGACATTTTAAGTTATAAATGTTCCCTTCCTGTCTTCACTTCCGATCCAGAGCAATTTAAACTTTTTTGAAAAAGGAATTAACTATTATGCTTTAGGATAGAAATCACCATCAACCATTATGAGTGCTTCATAAGCCATCGTCAAGTGTTTCAGGCATAAAACTAGACTGCAAATCTGAAATGTACTTTTTGGATACATTCATATCAAAATTGACTGCTCATCATGTTGTGCAGTATAGTAGAATTCAATAAAAGTTTTAGGATATTGGTATCATTTATTTAGCTATACTGTGTGAAAATTCCATACATTTATTATAAAAACTCATCTTATGGCGAAAATCGAGGGTTCGCTTTTTTCAGTATCACCCTGTATATAAAAGGGTTTGTATTTTGTGCAAAAATATTTTTGTCAGGAAATCACTATTGACAGAACCTGTTTTCACAGGAAAACCAATAATTCCTTTTGTCAGGAGACGTTCACTGTTCTCATAGGTGCACCTTGCCATAACAATAAAAACCTCATGACAATTGAGAGATAAACACTACAACAGTTATGACAAGCAAGTACTCAACATGTGACAATTACAAGTTAAAAACTCTTGCAATATCAATCTATTTCCCAACTCTTCAACTGCACATTGATTAAAAAGAAGGTAATACTAAGAAAGTTTTATGTCAGTGTGATGATTTTGCCACAGCACCGGGGAATGGCTTATGAGAAAAGAAAATGTGAGAGTGACCTATTAACCATACAGTGTGGAGCACTCCACCCCTACTACTGCTAAAGTTCTCACCTATATAAAAGACAGCGTCCTTTGTTATTGCCTAGAGCCAGGTACCCACTGGAAGGTGAGAAGTCCATGCTAAGAAGCAGCTTCATATCATGGTCAAAGTGTTCAGGGAAGTTGGGTAACACAGTCATGGAGGGGAAGTGAACCTGTAAAGGGAAAAAAATGAGTAATAAGCTTGCCTTTTCGATCACTGCTTCACACACTTTTCGTTTTAACATTGTTTTGTTGTTTTTTTTTAACCTTTATGGCATCCTTCTGTCTTACATGTAAATAATTTCTTACAGATATCACAAGCAACAAATGCCTCATATTTGATGAAACAGGCTTTAAATGAGTTCACTCAATGAGGATAAACAGTTGAAAGTGAGACATGGTCATCTCATTTCAATCCACTGTGTAAAAGCATGACATTTTAATAAAATTCATTGTGATTCGACTGGATCAAGATATGCTAAGTCTCTACTCCAAAGAATCTATATCATAGGATTTTCAGGAGACTGGTATGACAAATAAAGCAACACAGCAGAGAAGACTGACTCTTCACACAAATTACAGGTTATAAAGTTTTTTCTTTCCCATCAGTTAACTGGTATTCATCCATTTAGATTGCTTCAGCTAGCAGTTTGGTGCAAACATAATAATTCCTCAAATGCCCAATGATAATTATCTTGGCTGTTAGTCTGTAAGCTTCAAAATCTATTTTGTAATAATTCTGTAATTCTGCAACCATTATGAAGTAGATGTTAATCAAAATGTATTACTGATGACAGCCTTACCCTTATGCGATGATACAAACATTTAACACTCACCAATCTGATGCCTTTCTCTATATCTTTAGATCTAATTGCCAGTATTTCAGACTGAGAGTTGAAGAGGGCCCCAGTGCAACGTGTGGTCAAGTTTTTGATGTGTTTCAAAGGTTTTGGATGTCTGGAAGCCATTGCAGCATCTCTGTCATACACACTGACAATTCCACTCTGAGATCTGTAATGAAATTAAGGTATGGATGGTGTATCCAGTGAATAAGATTTAAAAACATCACAAAGTATATAACCTAGTCTTAAGTCTCAGTGGAGTTTCATCCATTCATGATAAATTAGACTACACCCTTTGTCCGTTCATGATAAATCAGGCAAGACCTTGCAAAGTATGCCCAAAATAATACTCCTTTCAAATTGCCCAGTCTCATAGTGAAAAACTTTCAACAATACAGATGAAGGATGGTTCATTTACATTTTTACATCTGATTTCACAGTAACGTTCATGGTACTTTAACTCAGATCAATTGATTTTTTTCTTAATCATAAGGACACGAGAACATAGAGAGAGTTGTTGCTGGGTTACTAGTGACTAGTAAAGTAATTAATAAAATCTGAAAGATGCTATGATTAAGTGGAGGTTGCTATTAAGCAGACTGTCAACAGGCAGAGTCAACTGTAAAATACTACAGGTTTACAATGACCTAATGATCTCGATGTAATGGCTGTAGGGTCTCCTTCCATTCTTCTTTTGTGACACTGCTATCATCTTCTAGCTTCCCATGCTCCCACAGATTGCTACTGTAGAAGTGGTTTTTTTTTTTTATGAAAATCTAACTTTCAATGGCGTTGCAAGATGGTTTTTCATATGTATTTAAGCGCAGAAGTCTACAGTAATTCTAAATAATGTTACAGCACTGTTGATGAATTATATAACATTTGGGTTATATTGTAATTGGCACTGAAGACATCAAACCGGCAACTCTGCTTCTTACTAATAGAAAATGTACTATGATACATATTATGTGCATAATTAGATCGTGACAAGAAATGACTGCAACTCTTAGAAAGATTTTGAACAGAACTTTTTTTTTTTTTTGCAGGGAGTAATTTTTGCGGGTCAAGATCGACTCACAAACTTCATAACAATTCAATTCTCATGAAATAAAAACCTCTTCTACAGTGGTATATGTCTTCTTTTGAATCATTCGAAGCAATATGTCCAGATATCATGAATCAGTTCACGGTATCACTGCCCTGTAAGTGTCAAATATGTAATACAAATCTTCAAATATACTTTTACTTCAGTTTGCCAGTTACTGAGGGAATTTTTCCTGCTGAATTATTCAATATGGCCCCAAGTACTGATACCCATCTCCTTTTCACTCACCCACAGACTAGGTAGTTGTTGTCAGGTGAGACTGTGACGCAGGTGCCGTTGATACAGCCCTCATCACTGAAGTGATGGACACAGTCCCTGGCATCCATGTCCCACACATACACCTCGCCTTCACCTGAAAGACAGAAAAAATCGAAACAATAGCTTGCTACCCTTGTGACAGATCACACATGAATACAGCAATGATACTGTTGTTAATAAACAGACCTTTTATTAAATTTAATTCATTCATAACATAAAGCAAAGATAGGATATCTTTTTTTCTGTGATGCGCAAGAAAGTCAGCACGCCATTTTTCACTCATGGGTGGAAGAACAGAAAAACAGCTTCCTACTCTTAAGAATGGAAGAAGTTGATCACAAATTATTCTACATGAGAGATAAAGTGATACTCAGTCTAGACAGTTCAGAGTATAAATCTAGAACTAATAGCTATAGTTTACTAATTTATGAAACATCCACATAGATAAACCCAGATGTCCCAATCAATCAATTCTGATCAATTTACAGTGTCTATATACAAAGAGGTTTCCAGGAAAGTAGCATCTTTGTTGTCTATTACTTACTTCCAAATGAGTACATGAATTTGCCATCCTTAGAAAATGACACACTAGACACCTCCCCATTCATCTTTACAGTGTCAATCAGTTCCTTGCTCTAGAACAGGAAAAAGAACGCAATGAGAAATGATATTTCAATATGTGATTAACTGATGTAATGTGGAGATCTATTTGGTGAGTAACTGTTATATATTTTGATACAGTTTCTATATGACTGTCAGTATGTGATTAAATCCATGAAGAAGGCCACGTGAAATATTAGTTCTCAGGAAAGGAATCCACTGTTTCTCAATCTTTCAAGGTTTTTTTCATACAGATTTTCAGGCCCTAGAGAGACACTGTGGCTAAAAATTTCTCTTCATCCCCTCACTGATAGAGTCTTCTTGGTTTGTCAGTACTATGTGTTGACAAACAAATCATTGAATCTACTAGGCCATTATTAGCTATATGAGGTTAATCTGGCATGGGAAATTCAGCCCATGACTTGAAGTGGAATGATAATACATGTTACAGATAATTGTCTGACAATTTCTTTATCCCACTAATAGTGCTATTTCAAATGATAAAAATGAACTCTCTCATCATGCAAGCTAACACAGGATGCTTTTTCTCTTTACAGCAAGCCCATCTCACCATTAAGAAATATACCATCATGTTCAATATGACAATAATAATTCAAGGAAAGGTTAGATAGTTCACATCATTTATCCATAATAATCCCAGAGTATCTGTAGCCATACAGCCTACAACATTTTAAAATACTATACTGTGACCATAATAAAATTATTAATAAAGTGACCAAATGGCATTTTGCTTACTGTTTGTGAAAAGAGGTGGATATGTCCAAAGGTGCCAAGAAAAGCTAAGAATCTGCCATCTGGAGACACCACAAACTTTGACATAGCAGCAACGTCCAGTCCTGAGAAATGATGAAACCAACATTTTGTACAAACCATTGTCAAGGAACATAAATAATCTGTCCCCGCGGAATTTTGCAAGAAAAAAATCNAATTTTGCGGCCGCAGTGCGGAAAATGGGAAATTTTGCGGCCGCAACGCGGCCGCAAGCAATGCAAAATTCTGCAGGGTCAGAATAATATTCTTCACCTAAATTCACAAAGTCCATCATTCCCCACAGAGTGCTCCACATGAGTTCCCATGAAAGAGATTTTATTCTATAATTCTGACTCAGAATAGACATTTAGAATTATACACAACTGCCTGAATCTTTGGCATTAAATTTATTGTTCCCATTATAAAATGCTCAAAGATTTATCACTTTGCAAAGATAATATTGGCTCTGACAGTACCTATACAGAGTGCCCCAAATAGTGTGCTTATAATAACTTATATTAACTCCTTAAGTCCTTAGCAAATTAACTCTGCGGCTGCAATGGAATATCAGAAGTGAAAACAAAGCTTATTAAAATGGTTGAAATTTACGAGATGAGATAAGACACTTTCATTTTATTTGGTGACCTCTGAACCTAAAAATCACAGAACATTTGTGATGATTAACATTACAGTATCACAATCAGAGGCAATTCTCTACTAATTTTGCTTCTATGAATTTCAATACTAAGTGCCAACTGTCTCACCTTTCAACTTTGGCCTAAATGTGACCCCACTACTGCCTTCCATGTCATAAACATAGAAACTTTTGTGTCTTGAACCTATAACAATTTCACTTCCTCCTCGACTGAAGTGAGTACAATACACGGGAGTCCTCTCCAGAAACATGCTGTGAATTTTTCTGTTCTTGCTGCCATCAACCTGCAAATTGCATGAAAGAAACGATTTGTACAGCTACAATTCTGCTGAAAAACAGACTGATGAAAGGTAAACAATCACACTTTTTTCAAAGATGCGTGTGACAAAGTCGTGAAATAGAGTACATGTATATCATGCATGAATATTTAAAAATTGATCCTAAGTAAGTCACTAATCTTGATTACATTTTAGTTCAACTTTTCATGTAACTGCTGGCTTAGCCACCACATTGTGAACAGGAACATGCATGTAAATATACAATGATTAAATAAGCAAATTAATATTACCATGTTGAGAAAAAGCCCTGTTTATAAAAAGGACTGGGACTACTGAAATAATAATACAACTATTATGCAGGAACTGACATGGTCTTAATTCATTCAAGCTGTGTCCCACATCAGTATGTGGGCAATTCCAGCAGAATGCCATGTCAATTACACCAATTCCTGAAAAGCCCCACCAACAATTTCAGCTTAAATTTAAAAAATAAATCAATCCCTGTTAGAAACAAACAAAATGAATTGCTGTAGATTCAAAGCTGTTCAGAAATCAGCACATTTCACGTGGCATTCTGCTAGAATTATCCATGTAATTTTTTCATACATTCAAGCCATGCTGTAAATTTTAAAGTGTCACCACAAATCCCAAACTGATCAAAGGGATACAAATGGTGCATTGATGACTGAAATCTGCATTCTCATCTCTTTAATTTTAGTAACTTCCCTTGACAGAGGATTAGTAATTCTTTTGAGTTAGAAAGGTGTATTTGTTTGTAACCATGCTACAAAAGCTAATAGCTTGCCTTGAAGTTATAGAGAGGCAAAGGTGAGAACTGGCCAAAGTGGAAATGGAGGAAAATCACTTGGCGCTCCGAATTTATGCGGCATATATAATTTATTACATAACTCTTAAGAGTGACTTGGCACTTTGAAGCCTTCAGATATACTAGGCATATCATATGTTGGTGTATGTTTTTGCTTTACATCCTTCTGAAGGCAGTTCAGTACTAGGATTACAACAGTTCTTGTGTTCACAATCTTTATATTCCATCAAATGGTAATTACAGTCAACTTCACTTAATCACAACTCCTTGGGGTACAGAAAAAGTTGTGATTAAAAGGAGTTGCAATTATCTAATGACTTAATACAGAAATATTATGTATTATGTGGACATGCTGCCATTAAGCAGACACTGCAATTATGCAGACTTCAATTAAATGGACTTTACTGCACTATCTCATGAGAAGAAAGCTGCATGTTCCACATTTTACATTAAAAAATATTTTACAATCACATATTTATTGCAGACAAGACTAAAGTATGAATGGATACTGTTACTTAATATTCAGTACATTGGGCACACTTACAGCAAATAGCCGCACTGTGTTGTCAGGGCCACCAGCCAACAATACTGTAGCCTTGGGATGGAACTCCACGCTTCTCAGACTTGCCTGCAGATCAGATGTATAGGCTACAGCTTTAAAATAACTCTGTACAATCTATAAAATGGTTGAGCTACACGACATACTCAAAGCTATGTGAATATGTGCAGTACACTTCTCAAAGCTATGTGAATATGTGCAGTACACTTCTGGAATCAGCGGTATTTCTGAGCTGCAAGTTATAATTTGCTTAAAATATTGCAAAAATTATGAACTGAAGAAGGAAATGCAATCACATATTTTTTATAAAACCAAGTGGAACAGTTGTGAAACAGGGGATATTAAGTGTGGCACATGTCTCTAATAATAGTTTTGTATATCGGTAATGTTATCCAAATGGAAGATTTGTATTCACAAAAAGGAAGCTGCCACATCCATCTTTCATATCCCTGATGTTTGAAATAGTATACATGCACTAACAAAGCATAACATTGCTTCAATAAAGAGTAAAATAATCTGCATAAGGGTTTTCCTTAAGTTAACCTATTTTCACTCATGTCCATGAAAAAACTGGATGCAGAACTTATCTCTTAACTGAGAAATGATGGGAAGAATAATTTCATAGACTAAAGCAGAGGTTTATTGAGTTAAAAGTTTCTGCAAACGGTTTCAGTTGGTAGAAAATATCTTCACAAAATTTATTTCAATGGCCTGTGCTTCCACAAAACTTTGGTATTCTCTGCTTTATACTGTACATTCAACTGTGCACTCTTTTCAAATAGAACCGCAAAAGAGCCCAACCTTGCTTGGGTCCTCCTTGTTCCCATCTGTGACCCTCTTGAAGTCTAAGGAGCTAGATGGAAGACTCACTGAGGCTGTTATAATGTTGTGACTGTGAGCTTTTAAAGCTTCCTCATCACTGTCTGCAAAGAACAAATGAAACAAACCATTATTCAGAGAGGTTCTGGTCAAATAAGTGTCCACAGAATAGGGAACAACAACAGCAGCCATTCCATGATTTTGCTCACAGAGTTTGTGATGACATTGTATGAGAACAAGTTCATATGCTTTACATATCTGGAGCTAAGTAAGTATGTTCTCATGGACCTGTGATTGGCTACTGAAAATAATGATGATTGAATTAAAAAATAAAAAAAAAATCATACTGCATTATTGTGCATGTAAGCCCTCACAATTTTGGTAAATCAACAAGACTAAATTGACTTCTGTATCTAGCTAAAAAATAGATTTTTAACATTATTGGCAGAGCTCGAAAGCATAAAAACACTTAGAAAAACCAGCTTCCAATTGGAAACAGAATCTTAAAGATAAAAGTTACCTTAAATATAAGTTTGCCTATGGGGAATCCTTGAATGAAACTGAATTCTTGGGGCCCAATCTATAATTTTAAGTTTATGAGGTATATCAGAGTTCCTGAATAATATTTGAATCAGAAAATGCAAGATTCACGAACAGAGCATCATAATAAATGTACAGGCCATTTAAATACTCGAGGCTCCAGGTTGCAAGGTCTTGCACTAATATACATTATTTCAGTTGGTTCATATTCATTCAATTTCAAAGCATAAAGAATATAAGGAACATTTTTCAAAACTCACCATCAGATTTTTCATCCTCAAATCTTCCAGCCCATGTTGGGTTCACTGTGTCAAAGCTGAAAAGAAAGAAGCCAAAATGTTTTAATATCATATAAGACCAGTTCATTAGGTGATTGATAATTCAATACTAACACTCAAGTTCTACTTTAACCGGTAAGAATAACTATAAGCTATTCAGTCAAAAGAAAAGCATTCTGTATAATATAGATACTGTGCATGATCTTAGTACCCAAAGAGCATGGCAGTGATGTAATGGATGAGGAATAAGAAACTATGTTAAGGATGGGGCATAGATAACAGATGAAGAGCTTACAAGAATAGATGGAGGTGAAAGAGAGTTGTTATTTCCCAAAATGCAATTGTCCATTTCTGATGATGCAGAAGTTAGAAAGATGGGCTTGTCATTTTAAATATCCCAAAGTGTTTTAATATTTAATTTATTTGTGAAACTGAAACTCACTCTGCAGCTTGTTCATCATCTGAGTCTGCCCATTTCTTCACTGCCTCATCCTCACTGGCTCGTCTTCTTCTCTTCTTTCTTCTCTTCTCCCTGGTATCAAACTGTGAAAAGATACAGAACAGGTTTTCCGTTCAGTTTCAGAACCCAAGGGCAAGAAATTTCCTAAGAGAGTAACGACACACATCTTGATGAATTTCAATACCCTTGCACCTAAATAGTTTTCGACAATCAATATCTTTGTCTATTCTTGAAAAGTGAAAACAAACTTATGATCAGGCATATATACACAATCATGTGGGAAAACTTCCCAAAGCATCCGTAATGTCACAATTTTACAAGAAGAGCCGATCTGAGGATAATATATTCTAATTCTAGTTATATCAAAATTTTCAAAGTTTGACCGTTCAGTTCTTAAAATCAGTCATGTGTCAGAGGACTTACTCGTACTAGCAGAATCTAATCCTCAATAAGATCTTAAATTTAAAGGTACCTCATATCTTGTTTACTTCAGACAACAAACATTTGCAGGGCATATGAATACAAAGAAACATGGTTTCTGCTAAAGGATTGGCTATTTCGTAATACATTCTCAGTGTGTTCTGTCAGAAATGTATAACTGTAGGAACCAGTGAATATCATGTCAATAAACAATCATTATAACAACAACTTGTACAAAAACATTAGTTATAATCACATTAATCTGCAAATAGTTCTTAAGTCTGCAGCCATAGTTATTCCCAAATTTCTAACTTTCAGTGGATGGGCTACTTACTGCAGGCAGAGATTCAATAACATTCTCTGCTACACCAAGCACTTCTTCCTCTAACAAAGCCTCCCTAGCATCTCTGAACTCATCTCCCAATGTCTGGATGGTGGATGCCTGCGATTCATCATCCAGATGCCTCTTCTTAACTGCTGTCCCAGTCTTCTGAATAGCTTTCCTTCGTAACATTGTGAGCTCTAATTCTGAAAAGTGGAAAGAAAACACAAATTAAATATTTTACCCTAAGCTGAGCTGCTACCAGTAAAAAGCCTGACCAATGACAATATAAACAATAACTTAAGCGGTAGGTGGACATAACTGATGCTCACAATGGCTGACAGGCAAAACTAAACATATCCAAGTCTTACAAAGTGAATGCTACACAGAAGTGCAAAAGTACAAGTGCTTGTCTTATCTGTTTAGTAGATTCTTTAAAAATTTTTTTTTTATTTTTCCATTCCACTACTTTCTACATGGCGCTCTACACTAATATTCCCCTGCACATTTCATTGTCCTTGAAGATAAATCATCTAATATTAACCATTTTAACAACTCCCTAGGGAGCATACAGTGTCTCTGCCATTTTACAGGCACTGACTATACAATTATTTGTAACAGTTGTCAAGAGCCAAACACTATTTGGATCTAAAGCCAACGCCATTTTATGCTTGTGAAACAACAGTGCAGACTCCTCAACATGTTCTACAATAGTGATCTAAGGAAGCAACAACTGCCACTAAGCCTAAGCTATGACAGACTCTTGTGATGTAGAGGACAGCAGAGTTCCTGGATCCATCTGGTGTCATTGCATGACCAAGGAACACAGAAAGGAATAAAAACAATAAACCTTTACTGCCTACTGGGTGCCAACTAGGTCTACTCATTTTGCAGATAGTACCACCACCCCGTGACAGAGATCCTAACAAACAAAAGCATTAACTGAGATCAATGTAGAAAATACACTGGATCTGTCTAGTCACATACAGTGGAACCTGCTTAAGCGGGACACGCGTTAGTGGGACGCCCGCTTAAGGGAGACAAATGCCTGAGGAACAGAATTTTTGCTATTTAAATGTATACATGTGAACAGTACGGCTAACCGCTTAAGCGAAATGACTTGGAGCCAGATCTCCGTAATATATATGCTGTTTTTGACAGGAATGCTGCAAATTGTCACTATCATGCTATGTCTCAGTGCTTGTTTACCTTTGCCCATCAGCTGATAACCTGAGAGCTACAAAGAAGCTTGTACCGACAGTCCTGATTGCCCCCCTTNAAGGAATAAAAACAATAAACCTTTACTGCCTACTGGGTGCCAACTAGATCTACTCATTTTGCAGATAGTACCACCACCCCGTGACAGAGATCCTAACAAACAAAACCATTAACTGAGATCAATGTAGAAAATACACTGGATCTGTCTAGTCACATACAGGGGGACCTGCTTAAGCGGGACACGCATTAGTGGGACGCCCGCTTAAGGGAGACAAATGCCTGAGGAACAGAATTTTTGCTATTTAAATGTATACATGTGAACAGGATCGCTAACCGCTTAAGCTAAATGACTTGGAGCCAGATCTCCGTAATATACATGCTGTTTTTGACAGGAATGCTGCAAATTGTCACTATCATGCTATATCTCAGTGCTTGTTTACCTTTGCCCATCAGCTGATAACCTGAGAGCTACAAAGAAGCTTGTACCGACAGTCCTGATTGCCCCCTTTGCATTACGTGAGAAGTAATTGACACTACCCTCTTGTCTGGCAGTTGATCCTTTGGCGCACCCATGGATGATCCAGAGCGGACATCCTAGCCGCTGGTCATTTAACCGGCGCAAGCATCAAAGGATCAAGATTAAGTAAGCCCAGCCCCCTGTCAGCCACACTTTATCTTTTCTTGAGCTTGGGCAATGATTGACACTTACGAGCCTTACCTGCCCTACTGCACAACACTTGGCTAGGGTGCCGTTCACATAGGCATGACCATCATTCGTGTTGTGTAAAGGCTTTTTGACACATGCCACTCTCTGACCAGATGTGGAGTGAGAAGTGTGACGCTTATCTTTGCAAGAAATCATTTTATAATGGTCAGTCCGCCTAAGTGGGCGGCCCGCTTAAGAGGGACGATTCATCGGGAACAGAGCTGTCCCACTTTGGCGGGTTCCACTGTGCCATGCCAGAGGGGCTGCTGTGCCCCCTTGCAGCCCTCCTCCCCTCCTTTTCCCACTTCCTGCACAAATGCAAGCCCCTTGTTATGTCTAGACAAAAACATCAGTTGAGTGAAGTGAGTATCATCAGTCAAGGAGGATGTAATCATGTATGAATACCAAAACAACTGGATCAATATAACAGTGAGCTGTCCTGACAGGTAAACATCAGCTGCGCTGCAGATAGGCCTACAGTAGCACAGACTCTATTGTAATTGAGCATAATCTATGAATATAATTAACAATTTTTGCAACCAATGTAGGCTCTTCTAGATCTAAATTAGTCTCTCAACACTCTTAGTCTTACCTAGTCTAGATATTAACAGCATTAGTTTGTCATTGTTGTGAGTGTATTGTGGACCCTGAAATGACGTTCATTCATCCCTGGAAATGCAAATAAAAGTTGGAAGTCTAAGCCAAAAGCTAGGTCCAAGAGAATGCCATCATCCCTGCTAGACCACAGCGGGCTATGAATAGTCTCACTAATATTAGTAATATCTCTGTGGACCTTACAAGCATTTGTGGGTCTCCTAGAATCTGTATTGCAAAGATGGAATTAGGCTAGACTAGGTTGTAATGAAATGCTTTAGGGAAGACAAGGATGTTTCCTTGTCAAATTTTTTAAAAATGTTTAAAATATGAATTAGAGTCTAATCTAGACTCTAGATCTAGACTATGTCTTGGCTAGATAGATATAAATCTTGATCTCAAGAAATTGCCCACGGTCACGACAGTCACGTCTTGCCCACGCCCACACTCCGACAGACATCACAATGATCTGTGGGAGTTAAGTGCCAGTTCTACTCTCTGCATTAATCAACATTGGCTGTCTAAGTCTTTCCCCATCCAAGCAACCTGTGGTGCTGTTTGTCTTTTACAGCTTAGGCCCAGAAAACGTTACCTTGTGAGCTCCACGTGCGTGGCTGTTTGTAAACAGAAAGTAGAAAGCAACTCTGGCTTGAACTCAATCTTGCATGCAAATACTATTAACAATTTTTTTTGTGCATAGTTTTGTAAATCTTTATAGAAAGCAGTTTAATTTCATATCAATTGCAAAATATTAAGTCAACCATTATGCTAAAATTAGACATTGGCATCAAATAAGCGCCACGCTGACTTATTTAAAGGTATAAAAACAATTCATTCAAAGAATTTGAATTTGTAGACTTTCAGAAGTTGACAGAATCTTCTTGTTTGATTGATTGTATGTACTACAATGTTTACTTCCTGCTTGGAAAGTTGACTGCAGTTTGCAGCACAACGGTAGATCTCCTTCAAAAGTATCGCAGCTTTAGATCATGCACACTTTATGTTTAACAGTCTTGAGACTATGTTGGGAATTTAATATCAACCCCGGATCTACAGTGAGTTGAGAGACCTAGACTGTAACATTCACCAAAATCTAGACCAGGATCGCAGCTTATTCATTTGTTTGTCTGTTTGTGACAAGGAGTGTGTGTTGGTTGCTGCTGTTTGCGGCCAGTCCAGATTTCGTGCTGTGCTTTGCTGAATCAGCCGAGAGAGTCAGAGAGGGAGAGACTCCTTCTCCAACTAACACAAAAATATAGTGTTACAGCTGGAATTGTGCTTGTAAATATTTCAGGAACATCATACAAGTTCTAACGTCTAATAAGGTGAGTTGCTGAAAACTTCCCTTAAACTGTTAAACTGTTCAATAAAGAGATAATTAAAGAAAGAAGGAAAAGAGTGGGGTTATAGGGCACCTCAAATGTTACCTCAGCCCCTGTCCCATCACTGAATGTAGGCACACATATTTTGGATTTTTTTTTTTTATTTAATCATGCTCATATTACTGTAATTATTAAAGAGAGAGATAGAAAGAGGGAGAGGAGATAAAGGGGAAATTGGTTTATAATGCCATAAAATGTTGTACATCTTGTTCATGATACGAACACATGGAAAAGCACACATCATACATTAAGGCCTACACTTAGACTTAGAGCTTAGAGAATGAAAAAACAGAAAGCCAAATTATGACTGTGATTGGGCCAGTATTTAGCCCAACTCGGTAGCCTAATCTCAAAGCTGTGGGGCAATGAGGCTGATTTGCACTTGATGACACAGTTCCTTTCCCACATTAATTTGAATGCATAATTAAGATCATAGGAGAAGAAAATGTTTAATTGGGGTGTACTGTTCAGCATAAATCAATTTTGGAAGCAGACTACCTGAGGAGTTTTTTTTGTTAATCATTCAAATGTATCTTTTGAAAACACTGGCAACTCTGAATCATTTTCACATATAAACTTGAGGCAAGAGCATTTTAATTCTTGAGACTGGTAAGGTATAATTTGTAATAAATACCCATCTCCATCAGTCATAGATTCATCAGTGCTCGGAGTCTTAGAAGATGGGCTGGTAATCTTCATCCTGTTTGCTTGAAAATGGTTACACTACATTATACATAACGTCCACTGTGGGCTTTCAGACATCATGAGGTTGTGGCCAGTGAATCATTTCCGAGACTATAAAATGCAAACTTTATTTAGTGTCTTTTTCCTCTGAAATATTCCTTTTCTTTAAAGTGTGTCATAATATGAATTTAATACCCAGCCTACTCTCGGAGCTCAGCTAAGTTAAGTGCAAGTATGAGCCTCTTATGTACTGTTGTTTTTAAAATGGAGACATAAGCTATCAACTGAACTTGTCTTTCAACTTTTTCCACAGACTGACATATTCTCTTTGGCAAACGCAGTACAACAGCACACTTCCCGACTGGAAAGTGTATTTGTGGCATGCATTTGCATGGTAAGTTTTTGTCTTGATTTAAAGAAAAACATGCTCACTGTCTTGTAAGCAGGCCATTTTTAACGGTTTATTGATTGGATTGCTCGCCATCTGAGTTTTACCTGATCTTCCATTCATTTTTCTGCTAGCAAAAATTTTACCTGGGATTTTGTGTACATAGGCTGCCCTCTGTAGTTTTTTTTTTTTATAATGCCCTTGATCAGTTGATAGAGTTGTGCCTCTTGACATAGATTATATTTGGAATAAAGTAAAAGGTGCCTAGGTTGATAATTAAAGGATAAATATCTATTATTATTAATTTTTTGTTAACTCATGGGGTTATGACCTCTGCCTTGTCTATGTTTTTTTTAATGTTGATTGTTAAGTCTAAGCATTTCCTTTTCGTGTGTGTTTTACATTGTTTTTAAAGCTTGGATGGTCCATGTGCACAGAAGCTTGTTAGCACAATGATCTGAACACTCATGTTTCAAGTTTTAAAAGTAACAACATACTGCTAAAATAAGTAAAATTATATTGCTGAGATAGGCAAACTTTATGTTGCAGGTTACTTACTTATACTTATAGCCTATGTACACCTGGAATCTGTGCATGCATGCAATTTTCAAACCATTCAATGGTGATTTTTACGACCAATCCTTGACACACACTTGACACATATCTCATGCATTACAATTCCCTTGTTTAAGTCTGATGGTAGAGTGTCATTAGAAAATGCCGCACAGTTAGAGTTATACCACTAGTCAAGTTAAGTGATCAGATTAATTTGTTGCAATCAGGATGAGTTTGTGTGCCAGTTAAGAGTCCTCTTGCTGTCCCTGTCCTATTAGATTTTCTAGCTTTGCTCACAAAAAATGACTTCACAATCATCTTTTAACGTGTTTGTAAAGTGGGCCTGGGAATGGGGTGGGGGGCTGGAAGGATGAGGACTGTGGACAAGTTTGTCAGCCTGTAAATGACTTGCTTTTTCTGGGGCTGCTGGTGTAGTTGCATGATGCTGATGCTGGTGCAGAGAATAAGAGTATATCTCTTTATGTGTATTCAGTGTCATTGCTGTGCTTCAGAAATGGCCTGTTAGATCTTTGCCATTTTTGAAACAGGGTATCATGTTGATTATGAGCTAAAGGCATATGTTGACACATTTTAAAAAATTAAGATACGCCATTATTTTCTCACCACAGTTGCAACTGCAGTGACACGTGCTAACTTGTTTTTGTTTGCCATAAGAACATCTCCCCTGTGTTCTGTCATACAGACCACTTTTGAAGCACAGTGACTGTATGCATGCTCTCATGTGCTTAGTAGGATGGTGTTGTGTGTAGTATGGTGTCAAATGTTACCCAAGGCAAAGGTTCAAGGGATTACTAATTTGTTTTATTTCCAAGACATTTTATTTCTAAAACCACAAAAGCAAATGAGATAGCTGAACTCAGCAGCAGTATAGAGTTTATGTCTCAGAAGAAAGCTAACCAGTTCTTTCTATTCCCTCCTCAAATTTGATCTCTTATCACGCTATACAATACTGAAATTGGTAGGGAGAGAAACAGTCTGCAGGCAGTATTACTTCAATTCCACTCCGTGGATGGATCTGTTGTCTAGCTAACGTTGTTGTGTACAAAGTGGCACTCCCATGGGCTTACTGGACGTGTGGGAAAGGAATACCCCCCAAATAAATATGTGACTCAGTCTCTCTGCTATTTATTATCATCAAAAGAACGCTGGGAGAGCGCTTTCCCGACCTCGACATACTTCTTCAGTGCTCCTAGATTATACTTAAATAGGATAGCCAGAGTCACTAATTTGCTGTGATTTTAGCAATTAAGTTCAAAGGGGGTGCTTAATTAAAAGAGATTGCACTTGCAGTCAGACCTTTACAAGAAAAGGGAAAAAAAGCATCTGCACATGCCTCCTATGATTAAACAGATGGCAAGAATTTGACAGGAAAAGCGAACAGTCCTTGAATGTTAGGCTGTCTGAAGGCCATGGTTTAAGCTTCAAAATTCACCATTTGCAAACGGTGTTAACAGCTCATGCCTGGTTCTTGTTAAAGCTAGTACACTCTGAGGATATTTGTGGTGGTTTTTTTTTTTT
>JAWQUT010000051.1:2067529-2089078 GCA_033807755.1 Ellobium chinense | reverse complement strand
GGGGGGGGGGCGAAATTTCCAGATCCTTCAGTATCAAGGCTTGGGAGTTGACGTTCAGACTCAAAGGGCTTAAGATTCTATTCCCCTGTTTGCTGTAATCTGCTAAGTTTATGCCTTGATAGAGACATGACTTCTAGTATTTTTTTAACCTTGTTTTTTTTTTTTCTTAATCCTTGCGCGTTTGAAGGTCACGTCCTATTTTTAGAGTTAAAGTTCGCGAAGTCAAAACTGTGGCGCTCAGAAGTCAGAAGTCGACCTCTAGTGATGTTGTTCTGTTCTTAGTCAGCCAGTTAGCGGTACTAACTGTACCGTGCACACGGGGAGTGAGTTTTTACGTTTGTAGTGATTCATACACCGAGCTCTAGCATGATAAAGAAACCCTGGTTCCCACCCGTCCCTCCCCGCACGTGCACGCACGTTTTTGAGTAGTGAGTCCCGAAATAGACGCGTGAGTATGCAGTGTATGTGAGGCGGCGGCACCTTAGGTTAGAGCGTGGTGAGAGCAACTACTAACAAGTATAATATATCGGGGATAGGTATAAACTAGTGAGGACTCTATTCGTTTGCTTGTCTGTTTCCTTCATATTGTCATAGGACGCACACTACCCATATAGTTAGGGAAGGAGGTTGCTTTGTTATTTGGTTGCATATATAGTGCTCTACGGCTGATCAAGACCTTCCTAAAAGTTATATTTTATATAAAGAACAACAGCAGGGATAAAATTAACCTTGGTAGGGCGCCGACGTTTTCATGACGCATAGAGACTCGATCCCTTGAAATCACCTTTGAAATCGCAGACTTCGTCGTCGGCAAGAATTAAGTTTGACTCCTTCTGGTGCTAACGAGTAAATTCGCCATTAAAGCTGGGCCTCCCTCCATGTGTTGAACCATAACCTCCAGTATACGCCCGTGTCTCTTGCGGCCCAGATATATATATCACACTACAGGCATGGTTTGTTGGTGGACTGTGAGTGAAGCTGAATCAGTCTGACTTTCAGTGAATGGATACAACCACGTTGGTAGCTGCTACTCACTGATTAACGTGTACGGCCTTGTCCCGTGTGAGTGCTGACCGGACAAAGTGTGTGGTTACTTTTGTGCGTGTTTTACGTGATTTTCTTTGTGCATGGGTGAGTATTGCATTGATGTTTTCGTGTAGAAAGCCCCAGTGCAGTATTAGAGAAAGAGAAAGAGGATGGGGGATGGGGAATGGATGTGTGAATAAAGGGAAAAACAAGAGAGTGAAAGTTAGATTGAAAGAAAGAATAGAGGGAAAAAAAGAGGAAGAAACAGATCTAATCTAGAAGAACATGCCGCTAGAGCCCCTCAAGATGAAGACCGGGAATACTAATTGTTATTCATAACGTAACTTGTAGGCATTCTCTCACAACAGCACCGATTTAGTCGAAATAGCGATATAGTCCATGACCTATCTATGACTAAATGAACTACAGTATATCATTATTATTGCGGTGCTGTCCTTCGAAATAGTCGCATTGTAAATGCACATCACACAGTGACCCATGATCATTTCAGTGATGCTGACCCTGAAATAGACAGAGATTGAGGTGTGTCCATTCGCTGTTTCCGTTTGTGCTGTATACAGTGTTTCTGTTCGTTATGTGCACAACATCTTCTGTTAACCGTGAGTTATCGTCACTGGCGGTGATCAAGTGTTTTGTCGCGAATACATTTCGTAAAAGGAATTGCGACATTCGTTGTGAAATCAGGATAGTAACACTGCAGGGTAGTGTCTTTTTAAATACTTTAAACAGACTTTTAAATCATTGAAGAAACGAATCAGCCTTCATTGCACGAAGAGGCTACGGTAACCAAAGGAGCAGTCTGTGATACACCTAAACGTGAAGTAGCATGGTCTATTGGTTATGACGCTGGATTCAGAATCTGGAAGTCGTGGGTTCGATTCGTGCCAAGGTAATGTTGTGAGCGCCTTGGGAAAGCATTTCATTCATATTTTCCTCAGCCCATCCCTCTGTAAAATGGGTACCTGTCTCAAGCCAGTGCAAGATATCGTCAGGATATTAGTGATCAGCGTTTGTATATGACAGCAGCACTATATGCACCGTAGGGAGTTGAGCGTGACCTTGAGTGATATTGCTTGCCTGGGTAGTGATAATATAAGTAGGCATTGACCTGGATACCAAACATGTAATCCTGATTATTATCATCATCATCACTGTTAGAAAACGCACAGTTGATAATACTGTTTCTTACGGTCATGAACCACAACAATTTTGTTTCCTTTGCTAAGATAGGGTATCGTGAAGGTCGTCGATAAAACTAAACTTGCGTGTTTCACATTATCTGTATCAGTCTTTTCCTACCTCATATCTCCACTTCAGTCAAACTGTTCTCAGATGAACTTACGAACTTTAAAGTACATTTTCTCTGGAGCAACTGTAATTTAATCAGTCCCGTTGTCAAGTTGGCCATTTGGTTAGCTTGATCGATGATTGCAGTCCGTCTCGTAGCTGACTTTTCACCTTGTTAAGAAGTAGTATAATTATGAGAAGGACCTTCATATGTGTGCCATCCTACAACATGCTCCTGACTAAAGAGACTAAAGAGGGATGATTTTGATGGGGTTGGTACATATGGTATAAAAGAGAAGGGGTTGTATTTGTTTGTGGGGGTACAAAATGAAAGAAAAGTGGTTTTCAAATCGCTGTATGTTGTAGGATGGCACACATATGGACATCCTTCCTAATTATGTGGTGCATGGATGAATGGTGCTGTCAAACGCATTCTATGCAAGGTATGGTCATGCTGGCTGCGTCTTACTGTAGCAATAGGTTACCAAATGCGAGAAAATGTCTTGTCCCTGCTGGGAGTCGAACCCAAGCCCCCTCAGCTTGCCAGCTGAATGTTCTACCACTACACCGCTAGAACATCGACTTCTCAGCAATTTTAAATCTTGATGTTCTAACCACCCGAATATTGCTCCCTATCTTCCACGTGTAAACTTGATGAAGACACAGTTTCCAACTACTCACAATTGGATTGGCAAAATCCAACCATTTCTCAAAAAGACTTGAAGTTGAAGTCAACTCTAATCAGGGGAATGTGAGTTAAACTCTGATTAGGGAAATGTGAAGGATGGGTTGGGAGGAGGGTGATGGTCGGGGTTGGAGCAAGGGTGGGAATTTNNNTGGGGAGAAGAAACTCTTTGGGCATAATAAAATACCGAGATAGACACAGTAATGCACAATGGAATTGCAAGAATTCAGCGAAAAGATGTGCCCTAGAACACCACAGATCTCCCTGAAGCCGAACTGAAGTGCATTCTCCTTATGACCTTTGGCTTTTTGTTAGTACTCGATGCACACATCAGCTGCATACCATTTCCAGCCCTCAGACATTCTAGACCTCAATGGCTACAAGGACCTACGAGCTTGAGAGAACCAAAGCTTTGACCCTGCGTTTCCGCCCGAGCAGTTGGACTCAATCTAGGCTCCTCTTTCATGCCATTTCTCCAGTACAGTACCACGCGTGAGTGAAAGGTGTGTGCTCTGGGTGGCCAAAAGGCTACATGTGGCGTGAGTGAGGTCGGGCCGGGAACAAGGAGTGTTTTTACTCCGTGTGGGGCATATAACACCGCCACGGTGTAGGCTACAGCTGTGTAAGAAAAAAGTACTATATGACCCCATGAACTCATTCATTCAGAGAATTAGTTCATATTTTAGAGCTTTGTGAAGTGTTTGAGTTCGTCAGTATAAGCTGGCACAGAAAATGAAAGACCTAGGATCATTGGCCATATTATGCATAATCCATAGGTCGATTAACGCATTGTTGCCTTAACCACGGTGAACGCTACTAATGTTTTGGGAGTTTCCCGTGGTTACCGCAGTGTGAGCTAACGTAAGAATTATGCATACGACTACAGAGTACTGCAACCAGCATGAGGGTTTGCTGAGTTTGCAATTTAACCACTATTATAATTTATGTGGAGAAACTGGAGCCATTAACTGGTAGTTAGACTGTTACATATCATACGCAGAAAATGTATCATTGGTCGCTAGGATGGTTGTTTTGTTTTTTTTTAATATTTACTGCGAAAGAAGGCCGAAAGACATTTGATACTAGAAAATGTCTTGTCCTCGCCGGGAGTCGAACCCCGGCCCCTCTCAGCTTGCAAGTTGAATGCTCTACTTCTACACCACCGGAACACCGACTTCTCAGCAGTTTTAATCCTGATGTTCTAATCACCTGAATATTGTTCTCTAACTTCCACGCTTAAACTTCATTATCACCTGGGATCTAGACACAGTTTCCAACTGCTCACAATAGTAAATAAAATCATCCTTTATTGAATCAATGTTTTTTTTTTTTTGTTCCTGTTTATTTTAAACATATAATCAGTGATTGGCATAAAGCAATAGCATTTGTTAGGGCTGAGCTGGAGGGGGGAGGGGGGATTGTTAAGGACGAAGGCAACAGAAATTCTATCAGTAATATGGGTTATAAGGCCCAGCAGGCTAGATCACTTTATGACTTTTTCAGCTCCCTGTGGAGCATACAGTGCCGCTGCCATTTACAGACGCTGATCACCAACATTCTGTTAATACCTCTCATAATGCATATGTTAAAGCAAGTTGGACTGGGGAAAATATGAATGAAATGCGTTCTCAAGTAATTTAAGACACGACCGCGGTCGAGAATCGAACCCTCGAACTTTGCATCTTGAGACCAAGGCAGTATCCATACAACCACAATGCTGCACCCCTGTTAAAATAAAAAAAATATATATATAGTTGGGAATGAGGGGATTTGGATAGGGAGGTCGGTCGTCTTTGAAAGGCCTACCTGCCTAGACATCGATGTAACACCGGCAATGTCTGTTCTAACGGACAAACCGCTCCTATTCCCGTGTATCTCTTTGACCTATTTCCCCAGAGTACAATAAGGTTTATTGCCTCGCGCTAAAACACATTTCGTTGAAAACAGAGATCGCATTTTATGGTGTTATCAGTTTGGTTTATGGCACTGAAGGGAAGACTGGTGTGCGCGTGAATTAGCTTTTATCTAGGCTAGTCTTTGGAAGTCGACTGGGGCCTGTGAGCTCAAAATCTGTTACCTTTGAAATCCGTTTTATGACTGGAGCTTCGGTGTCTTTTTTAACTGATTTGTTATTAATTTGTTGTCTTGTCTGCTTGAAGAGATGATGGATGGATGGATGGATGGATGGATGGATGGATGGATGGATGGATGGATGGATTTGTCTGTAAAATGGATACCTGGCTATATCAAAAGATACTGTCAGAATGAGAGTGATCAGCGTCTGTAATGGCTGCGGCACTGTATTCCCCCAGGCTGTTGAGACAGTCCTAGAATGATCTGGCCTGGTGGTGGTAATAATAGCGTGAATTGACGCGAACGAGCATAGCCTGTATACGAGAATTATAAACCGCATTAGTAATATTATTATTAAGGACGGACGGACGGGTGAACGGGCAAAATAATGTTAGTTGAGGGTGGATTGATAAAAGATGGATACATAATACATGTGCATGTATCCATATCCTTGGCGTAATTCTGATCAGGTGGCTATACTGAACCCGTGATTCAACCAGCTGGGTGCCATATTTCTACACTGTAAGTGTAAGAGGGGAAAGCGAATACGATAGGTGGCTAAGTGGCCTTTCATCAACAGGTGCATTGTGAAAGCTGTGGCTGCGGTAGGTAGGAAGACATGGAGGAAACCCCCAAAAGCTCCGGCAGAGATGGATGACATAACGTAATCAAATATGTGACGCTGTCTTTTATGGAGCAGGGCGGAGTGAGTATTTAGGCATAAAACGAGCGAAGATCAGTTCTGATTATCGAAATTTGCGACGATACTCAGTATCGATATTTGCGGTACTCAGCAGTTGTGGTGTAGGTATCAAAGCTTTATCTCCGGAAAATCGATGAAATTTTCGATCCGGTCCCGGTAGCGTCAGAAAGGTTTTGATGATATCGATGCCAGCCCAAGTGTAGGTTTTAATACCATAGAACAAAGGAGCGCTGAACAATAAGAACACCTTCAAACACTCGTGCAGCTTTATTATCTTGAATTCATTTAATGCTGTTCTTTCATCAAAGATCCTGTTTTGTAACCCAACTACAACGACTTGGTATCGATGCTTTGTTCAAACTATATTTCCTCTTCCGTTTCGTTGCACCATATCCATCTTTGTACCAGTAAGACATATTCTTCCTTTTCAAGCCTGCCCCCCACATATTCACGATTGAAATGGAATCGATAATTTTGAGCATGAGTACGACATGTCGTATTACGACATTTGAAAAGTTTAGTATGAGCCACTCGCGCCTGTAGAAGAGCTCGACTTAAAGATAATTTGTGTTAACTGCCGAGAGCTTCCTGTGTGCGACTTTCATCGTTTGTCTGTCAGTAGGTTTATCAGTTCTGCTTCAATGGATGGATGATGAACAGACGGACGGAGGGACGGACGGTTAGGTCATTAGGTGGGTGGACGGACGGACAGACAAACGGACGGACGTGATTGGTGGGTGATTGGATGGATGGATGGATGGATGGATGGATGGATGGATGGATCGATCATGCCAGTTCGCGAAGAACTCCTCTTACCCACGAGCCCTCGAGTCAACCGCCCATGCATGTATATCCCACCTGTCCAACTCAGACCTATCACGGATGATCCGAGGTCTTTAGGAACCAGAAATTTCTAGGTTTTCCACCCCCAATTTTAGCTTTCTTTGTTACCATTTGTCCGACAGCGAGCGAGCCCCAGCCCTGCGGTAGGTCGTGTAACCTGGTCAAAGAAGGGAGATTATCTCATCACTAGCGGGTTTCCTCGGTTTAATGAAGTTTGTAGACTAATTATCCGCCTTGTTTGACCCACCTGCACCGTCGCGTACCTGGTAACACAGGGGTTCAGAAAAGTCTGGAGAGGGTCTTGTACTTAATACCATCTCTGTAAGGTCTCTGATACCATGTATCGTTTACTCATCTCACAGACGGTAGCTTCATTTATTTTAAGGTGATCCACTACTCTACCCTTGTAAAGTACAGTGCATTACTGTGGTGCGCACTCCCTTTATCCAATTCACTATATGTTACTTGCAAAATTGCGCACCAAAAATGCCGATCAGTGCAGTTTTCTTTGTTGTGTGTAGTGATCTTAGGAAAATTGTCTCCCAAACTGCAGTTGTTGCATGGCAATCAGATTTCACTCATGCATCTGAGACACAGTAATGCACATACTTACAGAAACATCTTATATTCGTGAGGTTCATTCTCGTTCTGTTATTTTGAGAGACAGCTTTTTCCCTTAGTTCCTGCTAGCATTTTATTGAGAAACACACATTGAACCGCCATTGTAAGTATGTGCCTTAACGTGTCTTTGATACATGTGTGAAATCTGGTTGTGAAGTAACGAATGTATTTTGAGATGTTTTCCTAAGATCACTATCCACAACAGACAAAAAATGCACTCTTCAGCACTCTGGTGTGCAATTTTGCATGGGGTGAATTGGAAGAGGGTCAGTGCAGTAGTGCACCATATTCTTTAATGGGAGAGTAGTGGATTACCTTAATGGGTCATGTAGAATGGACTCATCTGCTTTCTTATTTTGGAATTCTTTCTTTCCGAGTTCTCGTTCTATTTTTTTTTTTTTATCCTTCATTGACTAGGCCTTGTCTAATGTCCCTTTGAGCTTTACTGCCTGTTTCGTGACAAGCCTTCCTTCCGCCCTTTCTTTAGATCTCTCTCTCTCTCTCTCTCTCTCTCTCTCTCTCTCTCNCTGTTATTATCTTGGGCCAATTTTCATGATGTTTTTGTGTGCACTGTAGAATGAGAATTATTTTGGCATAAACCCTCTGTTTGTATCAGGAAATGTGGAACGCGGAGGTGGCATTACTGGGACTTCTGTGAACTGATTTAGCTCCTAGCCACTATAGTGGAATCCTTATTTAATAGTCTACATACCTGGTCAGTGCATAATTATGGCACCATATGAATAGTCTGTCAAAAAGACCGCGCATAACGGATTAGATTAAGTCCCATTCGATTACTTGCGGGGGATTATTCCCAGCAAAGATGACTTTACTTTTGGTTTATGCTCATCGTTTTTAGTGCGGTTCGAAGGAGGTATATTGTATATACATTGTATTTTGAATTACCTCAAGGATCCATAGGATCCTGCATTGTCTGAGATTTTTATTACTGATCGTTTCTTTAACTTCAGCTTATTTTCACTGATGTGCAGTTCTCAAAACATTTATGAAACTATAGATATCTAGCAAAGAAGACCTGACAGTCAAGCTGTGCATGGTGTTCCTATAGTAATAATAATGCAATCCAGCGTTGTTCATAAAATGTTATTTTCCGTTATAAAGGCATCGACACAAAGAGTTTGATATTTCGGTACTCTGAAGCTGCGTCAGTGTTTCAGTTTTCAACGGGCACTGTGCAGTGGCATAAAACTGTTGCTCTATTTAGTGTGAAATTGAACGTAACAGCTGCAAGTTAAATGTTGCTGTGTTTTGAGAGTTTTCTTGCCAAAACTGGAGGATCTGTCTTCTCAAGTCCAGATGTTGTTGCCAGCGAATCTCCTTTTGTGACTCAAAAAACCAAGCCCACTCTGCTGTATCTGTAAACTTGTTATCTAATGCAAACGAAACTCCCCTGCTGTTTTCATGTTTGAAGTGGACAGGTGCAGAGATGCTCATTAACGTCCTTGCACTTTCTGCAGAGCTTGTAAATTTCGATTTTTTGAAAATCTGTGCTTTAAGTCCCTGAGTGTAAAGACATAGGCGAGTTTGGATGGAGGAGTAGAAAGAGGTATTATCTCAGCATGCCAAGTTCAAATCATTGGCGTTGTCTTTGTAAATAAGATTGACTAATCAGAGAAATGGCAGTTGCTCTGGTCTTGCCTTCAAATGTGATCCCTGAAAACGTGAGAACCGTACATTGGAGTTGTAATAATAATAATAATAATATTTATAAAAATAATAATAAACCTTGTTTAAGGTCTAAGGCACCTTATATTCCCAGGGAAAAAAAAGACATTGCTATATAAATTTTCGAAAGTGAAGGTTGTACAGAGCAGAGTATAGTCAATTATGGACCCATCATTACAAGCTGGACTGCAAGGAGACGTTCGATGCGGCTGAGCATGAAGCATTGAAGACTCTACATACTCAAATGAAGTCGTTTCCTCCGTTCCAATAGGGTACATTAAAACAGTCTATACAATGTTCAAAATTCAGTCTCTCATGTTTTCTTTTTCTCCTCTTCCTTTCACCACCATAACAGTGATTATGATATAGGCTCTATAGCCTCAAAGACGCCCATTTTCAGTGATCATAACATTACTGTTAAACATAAAAACCATTGATATAACTTTCTGAAATGAACATGGTACAGAGCAGGTGGATAGAAATCAATGATTGGAAAAATTATTCCGCTAAAAGTGTCAATCAGTAGCTTTTTTTTCTCAGTTCTCACTTTAAAGAATCCAGTAATTTACGACGCTTTTCTTTTTAAAATTTAAGCTCTTCCAGAGCAGAGCTACACTGCAAGGACAGAAAGTACTCCTTCCACAGAAGAAGTAACTCCGTAAGCGCTTCTTACTGCAAGCCCCTGCTGTTTTAATGTTTAAAGTGAACAGCTGGAAAAACGCACATATTCAGTCACTCACTCTGAGCCTTGTTGGCCTAAGGTGAGCTTTCAAGAGTGACTCATCCTCGGCCTTTTTTTTTTTTGCTGTGTTTTTGTTTTCGTTCCGTACAGCTTCGGTGGCGGCTCATAAGTGAGAATAATGAAAGGATAGGTTTAAGGATGGGCACGAGTTCCATTCCAGACCCATAGATTTGCGATTTGCGAACCTGCAGATTTGTGTGGATCACAGAACAGTTAATGAAAAGAAACTGACATGACATCCAGATTGGCAGAGATTTGCAAGCGACTATAAGACAAATTAAAGGGAAGCGAAAAGTCATTGGATTCGAAGCTGAATCGATGGATTCGTCGAACAAGAGTTTCGCTCGTGTTCGATTTTGTTTGTTTGTGTGTATGTGTATGTGTGTTTGTTTGTTTGTTTGTTTGTTGTTTGTTTGTTTGTATTAGGACTTCAAGTCCCTTTTTCAGTAGAGTTATGGTCGGACAGAGTCTAGACGAACTCCCGTTGGGTTGCCATCAGGAGGTTGCCTGTTAAACACTGCGAAATATTACAATAACAACAACAATAACAATAAGTTTATTGAACTTAGACAACAGTCTGTTGTAAATGAGCAAGATAATAACAATATTCTTAACAAGCAATTCGTATTCTACCCTCCCTGATCCCAGGGAGAAAACCCGCCGCCAACGGGTTTCGAACCCATGACTTTTCGCACCATGAGACAAACGCTCTCCCTCTCGGCCACCGGGCCGGCTTTTGTGCTCGAACACAATAGCGCCACCTTGAACAGTGAACGGGAGAGGGGTGATCGGGTGCAAAATTTGGGAGCTGTTCCAAGTATATGAAGTTCGTCTTCGACGAATGGCGGAATGAAGCAAAACATTATCTTCACTTTCATAAATGTCAGGTCAGCTCACTGCTGAGATTGAACCCTTCTTACGAACTGACTACCGTTTCCTCGCCCCTGTCAAAACCATACCCAACGCTAGTGATATCAGATTCTTGCCGAGTTATCTTCCTTCCCCGTTTTCTGCTTTCCTTTTTTTTTTCTGGCTTACCGTCCCTGTGGCTTATCTCCCATGCTTATGTCTGCCGGTTTACTTTTTTACTTCGTTATTTTTGCATTTTATTCTTTGGGACAGAAAAGTTTTTCCTCTCCTTGTGCTGCCTGACATGAGTTACGAGTAGGAGCTAAGACTGCTTGGAGTTTGTGTGATGATAGAGGAACGGGTTTAGACAGTGAGTGTATTATTATTGTGCATAACCTCGATGAGACGTAAGAGCCGCGGCATGCTAGACTTGATGAGCCAGAATGCTAGGATTGTGATTAGACTTCTAGATTAGTTTACAGAGCCTGAGTTCTATAAACTCTGCAGTTCACTTTTGTGGTGGATGGCCAGAGTGCTAGGCTAGTGCTAGTTCTAGACTTATTTGAGAGCGTGGTTTACACGATGTCCATAATTCACTTTTGAGGTAGATGGCTAGAGTGCTTGGCCTGTAACAAGATTTCTAGTTCAAGACTAGTTCAGATCTTGGTTTACACAATGTCCAATTTGATAGTCTAGTTCACTTCTGTGGTGGATGCTAGAGTGCTAGGCTTGTAAAAAGGCCCCTGGTTCTAGACCAGTTCAGGGTCTTGTTTACACCATGTTCATTTTGATTGTTCATGTTTGTGGTAGATGACCCAAGTGCTAAGCTTGTAACAAGACTTCCAGTCCTATATCAGAGCCTGATACATAATTCACTTTTGTGCTGGATGCTAGGCTTGCAACAAGACAGCTATAATTCTAGGTAACTTCAGAGTCTGGTTTACACAGTGTTCATTGTTCACTTTTGTGGTGGATGACCCAAGTGCTAGGCTTGTAACAAGATTTCTAGTTTTAGATTAGTTCAGACCTGGTTTACGCAACGTCCATAGTTTACTTTTGTTGTGGATAGCAATAGAAAACTGATTAGATCATTTCATCAACTTGATTCAGTTACATGTGCAATCGATTCGCATGGGCGTAGCGCACAGTACTGGAGAACTGGAGATACATGTAGACAAGTATCAGCATGATATTATTGAACTCAGTCGGGTATATAAATATGTTGTAGATTTTAGTGTGACAGAGGATATTACCGATCTGATTCATGCCAATGTGAATGTGACTATTTTTTTTAAGGCCTGACCTAATGAATGCAGTGTTTAGAATAGTATACTCAAAATATGACTAGGATAAGAAATACTGGTTAGTTTTAGGTCAGAGGCGTACCATTTGAGATTTGGATGTGCTGGACTGTGTATCTAGTGATGTTTTAAGATAGGGTAGACATTATTTTTCCTTTGTAATACCACGGACAGTTATTATGGCGCTCTCGACACGTAACTAAACCAAATGTCTTGTGAGGTTCTCTCAGATGAATTTTGGAGAACGAGATTAGATAAATTATATAAGTATTATTGTAGATATAAACTACACTAAATGTATATATATATGGGAGGGTGGGGGAAGGACGATCGTTTCCTTGTAGACTGTAGTACATTACAGTGGGGCGCTCTGCCCTTTTCTAATTCAGTACTTTTTGCATACATAGTGTGCACCAATATGCTAAATAGTGAATCTATTTTGTGTTGAGGATGGTGGTCTTAGAACAATTGTATCTCCATATATACAGTATTTGACCACCAGATTATGCACATGCCTTTAAGAAACATTACTTTTTATAGTTATATGTATTTTATTTTTCTATTACTTATTTTCATTATATCCTCTTCGGAGACACCTTTTCCTTAATTCTACTTCCCTTATGTCTTGAGAGATTCTTAGATACATGTGTGAAATTTGTTAGTGCTAAATACATTTTTCTTAAGATCCCACTCCACCCACAACATAAATAAATGCACTGTTTAGCACACATTGTTGTGCAAATTCTCATGCAAGATCTACTGACGTACCCGGAGTAATGCATTACAATCAGGGGTGCCATCTATCAGAGAATTTTCTGAAATTAGAGAATGTTGATGTTTCTTGGAGATTGGTGTTTGACATCAATTTGAGAAACAGCTGACATGGAAAATCAAAATCTTAGAAAATGTAATTTTTTTTTTTTTTTTTTNGCTCTTCTTGTCTGTTTTCCGTGGACGTTTTGTTTTTTTTTCTGCCTAACAGAGACAAATTAGACCTAATGTTTGTATCTGTGCTCATAACCGTTTATTTCCTAAGAACTGTTATTGTGTTATGTAAGCATTGCTAATAATGAAACATTTAAATTGCGGAAAGTTCAGAGAATTTAATGGAACGTGAATGGCATCTCTGTATAATCTACAAGGAATGGGGCGTGCCTTCTTTTAAGCTGATTCAACATTAGAACACTTATCAGTTAAGAGCCGAGCAACTAGATCTTAGGCCGTTTGATGATTGAGTTAATCATAAACTTCCATAGAGTTATCGTTTGAGAATAATTAACTCCCTTGGACGTATAGCGTGTCGTTAACTTCCGGTGAGTCTGCAGAGCGGGTTAGCGCTTTGTCTTTGATGCAAGCGGTCAATGACGTTTATGATCACAGTAACCAAATTTCAGCTCTTTCGTATTTTGTAGCTAAGCTCTGAATACAGTGTGAGTGACGGGTGATGCTCAAGGGAGTGGGTTTAAAGAGATTGTGTTGCCTATTTCTGTGTTGGCCTGAGCACCAGAACATGCCAGTCATCAGCAGGAGTGTCCAGTTTCATGGATAGAAAGCGCTTTAGGGACCGAGCGCTCGACACTGCATAATTATCACTACGCAGCTCCTAATACACGAGTTATATAATCATGCGAAGCGCAGTTGCCGAGATGGCTCTCCGGGGGTTTAATCTAATGTTATTATTGTGGATAGCACGTAGGCAGATGAGCACGTCAGAGTTTTGAGCCGAGTTGCTAGATTTTGTGCTGAGGTGTGTTTATCTATGGGAAAGGGTTTCGCCATGAAAATTTGTTACTGTGTATTCTAAGTTAAAAATTACGAGAAAGAAGACCTGTGTATTGGAGCATTCCAATTTTCAGATGGACCGTTTGACATAATGTAGACTGTGTGTACTCGCACGTCTTGTGAACAGTGATAGAGACATAAGCTTGGAAAATGGCAAGGGAAGTGCTGTGAAACATCACCATGTGACCAATCATCTTATTTCGTGTGTATTCTTTTCGGCAATTTACTTTTTCATTGCTGGAGTAAAGAAGAAAGGTAATTATTAGTACTGTACATGATTTGTAATTATCCATATAGTCCATGTGCTGGCAGGGTTCACGTGGTTATAAAGAGACCTGACATTTTATGATTCTGTACCACATGCTGCCTGCATGGATAGGTGGCTGAACGCAGAGCGTCTTCTGGTGTAGAATCATACAGTTATGTCGGGTGTCTTTCTTAACCGCGGATGGACACGGAAACCCCTATGATCTTACCTCTTGTTTCATGTTACATGTATTTGACCATTACATCGTCTCGGGTGCTATGACCATTACATCGTCTCGGGTTCTATATGACCATTACTTCGGGTCGGGTGCTATATGACCATTACATCGTCTCGGGTGCTATATGACCATTACATCGTCTCGGGTGCTATATGACCATTACAGGTGCTATGACCATTACAGGTGCTATATGGCCATTACATCGTCTCGGGTGCTATGTGACCATTACATCGTCTTGGGTGCTATTACACTAATCATACAAAAAAAAAACAACAACAAACAAACCAGGAGCTGATACGGGGATATTTGCACCCAGGCGACGTCGCTTTTTTATATGAATTGACTTGGCAAGTGGTCAGATGCATTATTAACAACATCACTCTGTCCTTGGGTTTTCCGCTTTTGTCTGTTTGTCAGTCAGCCTGTCCGCTGACTCTCTGACGTTCATCTCACCATCTCATCGCGTTTTATCAACATGTGAACTGTTGTGAACACCTTCATATCGTGTTCCTTTATCTCTTTGTCTGTCGTGCTTTCTGCCTTTTAGAACATTAACCATCTGATACCATGTCTGGGTGTGGGCCCCTCTTTTCCGTCTAGTGCTCTCCATGTTTATCTCATTCTTCTTACAATGTGCGAAGTCTGTCTGTCTGTCTGTCTGTCTGTCTGTCTGTTTACTGTATGTCTGTCTGTTTGTCTGTCTGTCTGTCCGTCCGTCTGATTTTTTTTGTGTGAGAGATTACCTGGTCCACTTGCTAATCAATCTGTCTGTTTATGCCTTATCTGCATGCCATACTATTGATCTGTCTGGTGTGCATTGTTTTTCAACTTCATCAGTCTGTCTTTTTCTCAGCATTTATGTCTGTCTTTCTTTTTATCAGTCTATCCAACTTGCCTGTGTGTAAGTATGTTTAGCTGTCTGCCAGTGCGCCTCATCTCGTCTGTCTGCCAATCTGTTCACCTGTGTATAATTATATAACCCGCCTCCCTGTCCGTCTTCCGGCAAAAAAATATCTGACCTTCTCTGTGTCTGTCTCTCTCAGTCTGCCTGTCTGTGTCTGTCTTGCTGACTCTTTCTTCTCCTCCCATCGAGTTTACCAACATCCAAATCTTATCATCTCTCATTACCGCGCACCTCTTTCATCTTGCCGGCGCCGTATCCCAGTACAGGAACCCCCAGAACCCCGTAACGCCGTTTCATCTCAAGAATTGAGTTACGGTACCTTGCGGGGGATCGGTCGATCTGGCGTTGGCTGCCACAAAGAGAGAGGGGAGAGAGAGAAAGAAAAAAAAAAGCGCTGCCAAAACATGGCCAAGGTGTTGCGAGGGGGTGATCATTCTTGCAGTGCTCAGCCTCCGTAGGCGTAGTCATGGATGAAAGTGTGATGGGGTCGTGACAGAATGGTAGACATGAAAAAAGGATAAGGGCGCCAAGACATGGCCCGGGTGTTATGAAGCCAAAGATCATTCTTCTCTTCAGGCTCTGCGTGGGCGGAGACCTGGGGCGAAAGTTTGATAGGGTCGTAGCCTTTGTGTCTATGGCGTGAGACAGTGATGGAAATGAAAAAAGGATGTAGGCGCCATGGTCTGATTATATAGGTGTAATGAAGCCAGAAATCATTCTCCTCTTGTTGTGGTGGAGCTTCATAGTCGTAGTGGCTTTTAAGTCTGTGGCGAGAGAGAGAGAGAGAGAGAGAGAGAGAGAGAGAGAGAGAGAGAGAGAGAGAGAAAGAATGGTAACGTGGAAAAGGATGAGGGGACCAAAGCAGGACATGGAAGTTGCTAAGCCAAAGATTCTTTCCCAACGTGGGCGCAGACATGATGAGGTGGTAGACTTGAAGTCGGTGGCGTGAACATGAAAAAGGATGAGGGCGCCCAGACATTGCATGGATTTTACGAAGCCAAAGGTCGTACTCTCTTTACGGCTGTTCGTGGGCGAGTCAGGGGGAAAATTTTGATGGGGTCGTAGTCTTTGTGTCTGTGGCGAGAGACAGAATGGTAGACATGGAACAGGATGAGAGCGCCCAGACATACATGGCATGGATGTTGCGAAGCCAAAGATCATTTTGTCCTAACGTGGGCGGAGACAGAAATGAAAGTTTGGCAGGGTCGTAGATTTCAAGTCTGTGGCGAGAGACAAAATGGTAGACATGGAAGAGGATGTGAGCGCTCATACATACATGGCATGGATGTTGCGAAGGCAAAGAAAATCATTCTGTCCTAACGTAGGTGGAAGGCGGAGACAGGAATGAAAGTTTGAAGGGGTCTCAGGCGTAAAGTCTGTGGCAAGAGATAGAAAGATAGACATGGATAAGGGCATGGATAAAGTGAAGCCAAAGAGCATTCTCTCCGCACAGCCTTGTGTGAGCAGAGAGACAGAGGCAAGTTTGATGGGGTTGTAGCCTTTGTGTGTATATAGCGTGAGACAGAATGGTAGAGATGAAAAAGAGTGTGGGCTCAAGATGACATGGGTGTTGTGAAGCCAGCGACTCCAAGATCTGACATGGGTCTTGCGAAGCCAACGACTCCAAGCTAGCAACTCCAAGATCTGACATGGGTGTTGTGAAGCCAGAGGTCATTCTCCTCTTACTGAACTTCGTGGGCAGAGACAGGGTTAAAAGTTTGACAGGGTCGTAGTCTTTGTGTCTATGACGTGAGGCAATGGTAGAGTTGAACAAGGATGTGGACGCCAAGATCTGATATGGGGTGTAGCTGAGCCAGAGATCATTCTCTCCTCACGAAACTGCGTGGGCGAAGACGGGCGAAAGTTTAATAGGGCATCGGCTTTGTTTGTCTGCATTGCAGTCTGCCGCGTGAGACGGAAAATGGAAAAAAAATGTCAGATGTGAGGAAAGTGTGGACAAAATTCAGATATCTTTTAATGTCTTATGTGGCAGATTCTGTATTCGTTTGTGTGAATTTAACTATCCGCTCTTTAGGCCAGAGGTTTTACATTAAGTGGATGGATATAAAGTTTTCTTGCAGATGTTGCGGTTGTTGTTGGTAGTGGTGTTGCTGCTGCTGTTGCTGCTGCTGCTGCTGCTGTTGTGGCTAGACACATGTGGCAAGCGCCACAGCCAACCCAGTCTCTTCTCCTCATCTGATTCCATCTGCCTAACGGGCATCATTATATGAACTTGAATCCACATCACAGCCCAGTGATATATAATCATGGGATTGATAATGTATTCCAGGTGGTGATATCTACAACACAATAGAACGGTTTGGCTTTGTGAAGCAAATGCCATTATTGGCACCAGCGATAGATTCATTATTCCCCATTCTATGAACCTGTCACGCCTGGCATATTGGGAATATTGTTTACAACAGAGCGGTAGAGAACAATAACGTATTATACCCACGCGAGCACATCGAAATGCACTCGAATTGAAAAGCGGTGAAAACCACTGCAATACACGTAGGCTTATGTAACTTTATCGACATGCAGTGCAATGTGCAGCTCAGATGGTAGAAACAAAAAAAAAAAGAAAGACTTGCCTTGAAGGCATTACATTCCCAAGGGTGTGAAAACATGATAGAGTGCCTGTCGTTCTCTGATATATGTGGAAGAAATGCATTATTCTACAAAAGCTGAATGATAATACAAATTATGGAAATTTTCTGTCTTTGGGACCATTCAGAGCAGAGGTGTTATCCATATAGCTCAAGCGGGCATTCGCGTTAAAAGGGACTGTGAATCTGTCTGGAACGTAACAGTATAGAGTTGCTTATGACCGGAAGAGAGAGAGAAAAATAAGGAGGCAGACCAAGAGAGAGTCGATACAATATCCGTCTCCGCCCATGCTGTGGTCTGTTTATTTTTGTTGGCCAGCTACACAGATAAATATGATGGCTGTGCGAGTGCACGGGTACATTAGACCTTTTGGATGAGTGAGAAAATCTCGAGCTCTATCCGCTGTGTGTATTCCGCCCATTCAGGGGCGTTGTGTCATAGCTGATCGTTGATAGGGCAGACCAAAATAGGATGGGATTATTGAGGGAGGGGTGATACATTGGGTGGAGAAATTATTATTATCATTATTATTATTATTAGGACCGTGTGGTTGGTCTGTTCAGAAATGCAAACCACTAAATTTTGGGTGCAGATCGGGATGATGGGGCTATCAATATTCCCCCCTTTTTTTCTGTTTTTTTTCCTCAATTTAGTAGCAATAGTTAGTTTCTTTTCTATTCATTCATTCATTCATTCATTCATTCATTCATTCATTCATTCATTCATTCATTCATTTGCTGTTTGCTCATTCTATCTATTTTATTTTATTCACTCATTAATTTGTCCATACGCCCATCTTACTTTAGTCTTCGTAAGATAATTCTCTCAACAATTATGGTACAGTATTACCACCTAGTATAAAAAAAAAACAACCAAAAAACAACAACGCCTCTTTGTATGGAAGAGTTTGTTTGATAACAGTGTCATTACTTCATGTTCCATCACGTAGGGCGGTTGTCCTGTTCGGCAAATAAACCCATGTAAGTGAGTTGGTCGGGTATTTAACAATATGTCCTACTTAGAGACTTTCAAGCAACTTCAAAATGTTTACTCTAATCCTAGATGAAAACATCAAAATGTTGACCATTTTGGTGATATTTATAGCGCCCCGGGGCAGACTTCACATTTGGAGACTTCCACACAATCCAAAAATAATTTCCCTAAACGGGGAACATCAGGGATTTCCTTTGCAATGATTTGTTTTGCATGTATGAAAAATGTGTTGGCGATGTCAGACCATAATAAATAAAGACTGTTTTCAGATTGAACAACGCATAGTAATATTCTCTGTGACTTAACAATAAGGAGTGCAGTCTTAATCGTAAGTACAGTTGTTTTATTATGACCCGACAATTGCTCAAAAGGGTCATTGCAGGGCCTCAGAATGAGACAGAATTTTCGCATGGATTGTTTCCCTTGGGAAAATGAGGGAGGAAAAAAAAACATGGTTCCTTCCCTTATTGGCTGCCCATTTCCTCTGCTCTCTTTGTTCTTGCTTCGGGTTGATAGACATTATTTACAAGGTCGCGTCGTCGCCATGCCAAGGTATCTGTTTTCGATTTGCATCCCTTTGTGGCTCCCGGTCTGAATTGCCAGACAGTGACGAGATCTCCAAGTGCCAATGTTTGCAATAACCGGAGGTGGGCCGATATCTAATTTTTTGAGGATTGCTCGACTTCACTCTCCGAGTATCGAAAAAAAAACAACAATTCCGTTTCGATATGGATACTCATTACAAAATAGTCATGGCGTACAATTTCGACATCCTACGGTACTGTCCATACCTTTTGTTACCTTTCGACAGTGCTGTAAGGATAGGAAATTTAGGGCAGACGAACTCAGCGGTGAAATCGAAAGTATTAAAATCGTCACAGTCGTAGGCACGAGACGGAAAATACTTTATTAGACAGGGCAAGAAATTAATGCCAGTTTTGAGCGTTGGTGCTGTTTTTTAACCCGCGACTTTGTTACTTGTTTTGTCTGTAACATTTCATGATGTATGGCGATGTCAAAATCTCTGTCTCTTTCTCTGAGATAAGCAGTCTGCACATGTCTGACGAAATGGTATCGATACTCTAGAGCTTGAATTCTGATCCCCTCGGTGAAACTGCTAAGTATCGAAAGATATCGATACCGCCTACCATTAGACTCAACAACAAGCTCATAACGACGTTAGCCATCATGAATGTATTGCTGTCATTTGAGGAGTAGAATGACTAGAATGTTGAATATGTGCTGGTAATACTTTTGTCGGTGTCATATTTGTTGTTGTTGCAGACGGCGAGGGACGATGATGCAGCGGTCGATGTTTGGCTGTTTGGGGCCGATGATCGTATTTTCCTTCTTGTTATTGGTTCGGATGATTGTGTTTGTCGTCTGATCATTGAATATAGATTAAATTGCTGTTGGTCGTATTGGCCTCTGTGAGGGTGGTGACTGTATCCCCGCTGTGGTAATGATTTTAATTACTATTATTGTTGATGATGATGATGATGATGATGATGATGATGATGATGATAATGATGGCAGTTGCACTTCATGTTCTGTGGTGCTGGGGAGGAGGGAAGGGAAGGGCCTAACGAAGAGGAAAGGGTTTGGGAAGTGGGGTTTGGGAGGTGGAGGAAAGGACAGTTGCTTGAAAGAGAGTTACCAAGCACTGGTTGAATCATATTGAAATCATAGACTGTCATTTCCTTCTGGGAGAAGCATGTCCTACTGCACCTGTGCCCCTGTGCGCTATATGCCGAGCCAGGTTGCTGCACATAGTAGTAGATAGAAAGACGGTAGACGAAAGATCGAATATGATGCCAATTTGTGTTGAGTGATTCGAAAGCTTGCGCATTAACAATGAGAACTCTAACCATCTTAAGGATTACAGTAGTCTATCGGTGCTGAATGCACCCTTCGTGGCGTTTAACATGCAGAGGTATTGTAATTCCTATGATGGTGAGAAATCCCACTGTTTGTTAAAGCGTAAGTTCTCAGATACTCACACCTGTTCTTACACCATCGTGTGTGTGCACGCACGCGCACATACATACATACATACATACACACACACAGATATGTACACACACACACACATACATACACACATACAACACACACACATACACACATACAACACACACACATACACACACACACTCTCTCTCTCTCTCTCTCTCTCNTCTCTCTCTCTCTCTCTCTCTCTCTCTCTCTCTCTTTCTCTCTTTCTCTCTCTCTCTCTCTCTCTCTCTCTCTCTCTCTCTCACTCACACACACACACACACACACTCTCAAATCTACAGTTTGAAATCTGAGAGTAGTGAGAAAGATCCATTTTCCAACCAGAACTAGAATACACATGTGTTTTAATCGAATTACTGCTCTTTACTTTGTTTTTCTTGCAACCCCCTCCTTCTCCACTATCCACATTTTCCTAAAATAAAAAAAAAATACCTACTGTATTTATTAGGGATAAAAAATATTTTCTTCTGCTCTCACAAGGAATGTCGACCTTTCCCATGAATAACTTTTTTTTTTTTGTTTGTCTTTGATTTGGTTGATATTTGACCTGCATGTGGTAAAGATTGCAGGAACATTCATGTTCCGTTGCAGCAGTGCCAATCGTTATGCTCCCCCGAAATGCACTGGCGCTCATCGAGTCTGTAGATCTAGTCCACACAGTATTCCCGGCAGATACCGGTGATTATGGCTGCAGCTGTTTCCTGTGGTGGTTGTGCTCCGAAGTGGGTTGTGACAGTTTAGTGGTAGAAAACGTAACTGTTGTGTGGAAAATGATTTTCTCACGGGTTTTTGCTATATTTACCACCACCAGACTCCTGCTGAACTTTTGAGTGAAACGAAAACAGGTGAGATAATGTACGGCCATATGTCCTGTTCGTGGGCGCTTGAGCACAGGTCTGGTTCAAATTTTTTTTTGGGGGGG
>JAWQUT010000051.1:2039313-2066933 GCA_033807755.1 Ellobium chinense | reverse complement strand
GTATGGGGAAAGCTATGATGACAGACAGCAATATCAGTGTGAAAGCGCATTGGAAGATGACGACAAGGCATACTGCATAGGCCCAAGAAGCAGCAGAAAAAGAGGTGGCTTCGCCCCAGTTTCCTCGAATGGTCTCCTACGCCTATGTGTATCTTACCTGTGGCTATTAGAGTCTGTAGGTATGAGAATTAGAGACGTATGGGAGGAAAATAGCTACTGGAGTGAAATGAACAGTAACGTTTTTGTGATGGAGACGAGAGAGATAGACGATCGAAGCTGAGGGAATGGTGGTGGTGGTGGTGGTGGTGGTGGTGGTTGTTGTGATGGAATATCTATGGTGCGGGTTGTGGTGGCGGTAATAATAAAGATCGGAGCCTTCGATTGTGTGTGTATGTGGTTGTGTGTTTTCATTGGCTTGAATTGCAGTTTTTCTCTTGTGGTGATGGTGATGGTGATGGTGATGATGATGATGATGATGATGATGATGATGGAAAGAGTGTCATTTCAAGGAATACGAGCGTTCTGATTGTTCCCTTAACTTATTTCTCTCTCTCTCTCTCTCTCTCTTTCTCTCTCTTTCTATCTCTCTCTCTCTCTTTCGATCTCTCTCTCTCTCTCTCTCTCTCTCTCGCTCTCTCGTGTGTGCACATTGCAAATACCCTTACCCTCCCCATACCATAGAGCGAAGAGCACTAACAAATGATTGTGTATTTAGAAACTCAGTCGAGACACGAAATGTAAAGGGACGTTATCAGATCACTCGAAGTTATCGTCGAGATCGAAGCGCTTACGTCCCCTTGAGAGTAAACGAACGTGCCAGTCTCGTGCACCTTTCCGATAACAGAGTTTGGGATGGCCCGCTGCGGCTCGGTGCGATTGCTGTGTTTAGACTAGTAAATGTAAAGAAGGCGTGATGAAAGGAAAATATGAAAGATCCATAAATTTTATGCTGTATTCCTCATGGTGTGTGTGAGATAGGGAAGGAAAAGAGCAAGCTCACCCTAATTTTTTGTAGGTATTTTATTTTATCAGTTATAAACAGGAGTCTGAGATAGTGAGAAAGGCGTAACTGAGGTCTTGCCAAAACTACACTCAGTGAACAGAAGTTTCCTTTGCTTATAATGATCAAGCTATAATGAGATGAAGCCATCAATCTTGGCGACATATAAAAAAAAACAAAACGGCCGACTTTCTGATGCAAGTCAGCACTTTATCACGTCAATGTTGGAAGGCCAAATCACTCATTTTGTACAAGCCAATTAATCCGCTTATATATTAACCCCTCCTTTTTGGTGGCCCTGCCTGCCAGTGTCAGGGTGTAGAAATATGTAAAATGACCTGTGATCTAAATAAAGCATCCAGTTTTGAAGTTTCGGGCACAATTTGAGCTTTCTGGATAAAAAACAACAGTGTGTGGACCTATGTGTTACAGGACGCGGTCAAAACCAGCCTAATGAAAATTTGGGGCTCGAGTCAGAATTCGAGGTGACCTTTTTGAAAGAGATTTGTGAAAAATTTTTAACGTTGACTCCCCTTTTTCTTCCCGTTAAAAGATCGGGCAAAAGAAGTACTTTAACCTCCATGTGAGAATTTCCCGAAATCACAGTAGTATTTGTAGAATAACACAAAATGTTAATAGGGCCAAAAGAAGGAAAAAAAAAACCAACAAAGGTTCCAATAACCTAGAGACATGTCCGGGAATGCAGACCAGGAGTTGAATAATGATCATTGCATAAGACAGTCGGTGGAGCACCGTGATATAGTTTACAGTTTACAGCGTTGGACTCAAAAGGTCTGGCTTCGATTCCAGATCAGTTCTACGTTGTTATTGCTTTGGGAAAGCATTGTATTCACATTTTTCCTCAGTCCACCCGTCTGTAAAATGGAAGCCTGGCTATAGACAGTGCATGATATTGTCAGAATGTTAGTGATCAGAGCTTGTAAATGGCAACGGTACTGTAGGGGTTGAGGGAGAAGATAAGGAGGAAGGTTTGTCCTGAAGATATTTTGACAGAGAACTGTGAGTGGAAAGTGAAACGAAAGCAAGAGAATGGACCGATGGGAGAAAGACTGAAGAAAACAACAAAAAAAAAGTTTTGTTTTTGTGCGTGGATTTGTTTTTCTTGAGTTACAAAGATGGGAATGGCGAGAAAATCGGCTAAAGAGTAAGGTAGTGCGTTTCCCATGCAGGAATTCAAAGGGGAACATTTTTATGTTCGAGTTTATAGGGCTGTTGGAGTCAGCAGTCTAATCTTTCTACAGCCACTTAAACCAGAACTCGCTCCGAGGCCAGAGATCTTTAATGTATTCTCTGTGGGCGCTCTGCCGTTTACTATGTGTTGTCGGCATGGGAGGTTTTGAGATAATATAGTTTTTATAGATTCATTTTTTTCAAGATTATTTGGAAAATGTTGTGCGGTTTTGTTGTTGTTGTTTTTTTTTTGGTGATGCTAGATTTTGTGCGCTATATGTGTTCTGTTTTTAGAAATTCAGGCGTGAAGCTTCTCAACATTATACTTATACATCTTCACCTTACCACCAATGATGCTAATAATGATATTTTATCATGAAAGGGTAAAGAAAGAGCATGTATATGAAAGGAAGGGCGTTGGGCAGATATATTATTAATATTTATATATATATATATAGAGAGAGAGAGAGAGAGTGATTCTCGAGGGGATAAAAGAAAGAAAAGGATGCGTGCATTGAAACTAGGGAATGAGAATGAGAGAGAGCGAACGAGAGAGAAAATATGAACATAGAGATGGAAAGACTACTGAAGGTTCTCGACAGAGAGAGAGACGTCCGATAGAGAAGAATGGAAACTATGCGAGGTGATAGGGAGAAAGTCGGATTATCAGTGATGAAAGTCAGGTGAGGGCAGTGAAAAACTGAATTGGACAGAACGAAAAAAAAAAGAAAAAGAGATTTGTTTTGTGGAGGAAGAGAAAGGGAGAGACAGAGTGAACGATATTGTCCTCAAGGAGGAAATGAAAAGAAAGAGGGATTTCGTGGAGGAAGTATGAGGCAAAGGTTTTAAATTCAGAGAGAGAGAAAAAATGCAAGCATGGAAAGTGGGAGAGAAAGAGGAGAAAGATTTATACAAAAAGAGGAAGGTAAAGCGAGGGAAAACGCGTAGGGAGAGATAAAAGTGAGTAATGATTCTGTCTGCGGAGAATGAAACAGAAAAGATAAATGTAGATGGAGGCAGCAGGAAGACGAGATGTATAGAAGGCTCGAGTAAGAATATAATGGATTGAACGAGAAAGAAAGAAAGAAAGAAAGAAAGAAAGAAAGAAAGAAAGAAAGAAAGAAAGAAAAAAGCTGAGGGAGAGAGGCAACTGGATAAATTGTGAGGCCAAAGCGATAAGAAATGTTGCCAAGGAAGGGAAGTGGAGATAAACTCAGATCGGAACGATAAGACAGTCCCCACTTTACTGTATTCCAATTTGTACACGCGCTTCCTTAGGCTTTCGTTTTCTTTGTCCTGTCTGTCCGTCCGTCCGTCTGTCTGCTCGTCCGCCTGCCTGCCTGCGTGTCTGCCTCTCTGTTTCTCTCTCTCTTTATATCTCTCACTTCTCTCTCTCTTTCTCTCCCTCACTTGTCTCTCTCTGTTCTGTCTCTGTCTGTCTGTCTGTCTGTCTGTCTGTCTGTCTGTCTGTCTGTCTGTCTGTCTGTCTCTCTCTCTCTCTCTCTCTCTCTCTCTCTCTCTCTCTCTCACTGCTATTCTTTTGTTTTTTTGTTCTTAAGGTTACCTGTTTCTTTCTCTATTAGCCTGCTACTGTATTCTTTCTTTCAATCACCGTTTCGATTGTTTCTGTGTGCTTGTATTGCTTTCCTTTCGCGTTTTTTGTTCTGTCTATATTCTTTCTCATTTTCTCTCACTGTCTAGCTTTTGCTAGAGATTGACATGTAAAGTTAGTGGAGATAAAGAATGAGAGAGACGGCGTTAGGCAAAGGTAAACGCGAAATATAAATGCAAAAGATGAAAGGCTAAACAAAAAGGATGACTGAAAGAGGATAACTGCTGGATTCAGAAGTCGAGAATCTTTGTATAGAATACATTTAATTACAGCATTCGAACTTTAAATGATCGAGATTTGCGAGAAATGAACTTTTTAATTTAGAATGCCACTTCATGGTCTTTCTTAATCTTCTGGGCAAACCTCCTTCATTTTTGCTTCGGAATAATGAGAATGTACGTCTTGGGTTATAAATAATTGCAGGAGGTTCAAGTGGTGATTTGACTGACCAGAAATAAATTATGTATGTTCCATTGGTGTATAGACTGTTTATATTTTAGAGTAGAGTTTAGTTCAAATAGAGTCTTGTTTTAGTTTAGAGGGTATAAATGGACCTAAGAACGTGAGAACCATTGTCTGTGAGCACAGCCACCAGCAGAGAGCTTGAAGAGTACCTCGATTCAAATAAGCAATTATTTTGGTAAAATATCTGCCTTTTGTGTTGATTAAAATCAGCCTCTTTGAAAGGAACAAGATGGATGAGGAAAATTCTTGTCCGGCACCATGACGAGACGTTTGAAAATTGTTTAGATCAACTTAAAATGAAAAGTTCTCGGGGAACAGAGAAAATGTCTCGTAGAAGGTGTCAGCTCGCCCATTATCCTCAGACGATGAGAACCCCTTGCCGCTGATTGAGTTGGCCTATGACCCAAAGGGTGATAATTCAGTGTTGTTTTCCAATGAGTAATGCGTCTAGGAAGCTAGTGCTGACAGGGTCTGCAGGAGTAATGCACCAAGACGGGCACAGTGACCTCGCGAGTAACTGCCCATGTCTGGATAATAAGTTCAATACATTACATGCGACGAATGTCTATTTTTTGCCTTATCCTGGGCGCCTAATGTCTTTGAGATAAGGGTTAATGGCGCAAGGATGTTAGCTGTTGACCCGAGTCTACATACATTTAAGATTTTACAGCTCAGCGCTTTAAAATATAATGGCTGTTGAAGAAATCCCCCGTCCGAGTAATGTTTGACACTAAAGGGAACAAAAAATCGTATTCAGCGTTGAATGGGAGATATTTGTGGTTCATGATTAATGCAGCGATAAATGGCTTTTCTGGTCTTGTTTGTTTCTGATTTTGAACGAAGAATCCAATGTTAGCTTATAGCCGAATATACAGCTTTTTGCCAAAAATTAAAAGAGAGAGAGAGAGAGAAAGAGAGAGAGAGAGAGAGAGAAAGAGAGAGAGAGAGAAGATTGGTTTTGTAGAACAGTGCACATACAGTGCTTGACATGCGTTTTTAGATCAACCGTAAAAATCAGTAAGGGAAATTACTCTCCACGTGAAGATTTTGAATGCATTAACTGTATATCCAGGTACTTTACCCTGTGCTTTTCAGTTAGAAGAAAGATTTAAAGACACCCTGCGATCTGATGCATCTTGATAAAAGCTGTTTTTGTGAGAAACTTTGAAGACATTTTAAACAAAAATATTCATCTGTGAAGTGTGCATTGAACCCGGATGAAATTATTATTCCTGTCTGAGATTACAATGACCTGCCACCCCGAAAATGATAAATCAGACTTCTTTGGGATCGGAAGTTCTCGCGAAAGTTATCTCTGAGGCAGTGTCCATCACTGAAATCAGCGGATAATTTTTTTTTTCTTAAATCTCATTTGAAGGTGTGCATTGATCTGGGAGATGAAGAAGCTCGAAACGGGTGTACTGGGCTCTGAACATGAGAATCCTTCATGAGATTTAGTCGACCTGAGACCCCTAAGATGATAAAACAAGCCTATTCAGAATGAAACATGAATCTTCAAAAAAAGTCTGAGGATGAAATTATATATATATATATATATATATATATATATATATATATATTCAGTGCGAATGTAACAAAAATGCAAACAAACTCATCTGGATTGAAGTAGATCGGCTAAGATAGTAGATTACACAAGGACATAGGGTACACTGAGCCAAGAAAATGAAAACCCTTGTCTGAGATCAGAATGCCTTACGACCCCTAACGTGATAAACCAGGTTTTGTCGAAATGAGAAAATAACCCTGATGATAGCTGATATGTGGAAAATAATATTAAAAATGTTGATTCTTGAGAAAGGAACACTGCTTCCTGAAGAGAGAGCCGCTGCAAGTTGTCTGAGATTATACTAGTCTTATTCTAATAAGATTTTGAAATATGATGATTTTGATAAGTCTGATATTTGTGGTAGGAATGAAGGGGAATTTTAGTGAAAGAGGATATCAGTGATGGATTCAGTTTAAAATTCAAGGGTTCAAAAGGGAACAAAATGATATTTGCTTTGAGAGGAGGAATTTTGTTCTCGAAGCCGCTGTCCCTGTCTTTGTCTTGATCACAGTGGCATGTATTCCTTTATCATTTTTGTCGAGTAGTGAAAATCATTGATAACATGGACTTCATTTTAGTGACATAATGGTAACAGCAGTATATAGTACAATGGACCTCGTGATAGTGAAATTTTAGTAATAACATTATGTAGTACAATGGATTTTATAGTAGTGAAATTGTGGTTATGACAGTATGGAGTGCAACGGACTTTATGGTAGTGAAAGTCTGGTAACAGTGTTATGTAACACAATGGACTTCATGGTTGTGAAATTATGGCGTGGCACCTTTTAGTAGTGATATTATGGTAGTAGCAGTATGTAGTACGATGGAGTTAATGGTCGTGAAATTATAGTGGTAGGAAAACGTAGTGCAATGGATTTAATGGTAGTGCATTTGTGGTAAATGCAGTAAGTAAACACTACAACGGACTTCATGTAGTGAAATTACAGAGGTACTCCTGGGAATGAGAGAATCTCGATCTTTAAACAATACAGTCAACAGTCTGAACATTACGAATTACAGCTCCCAGTGTTCGAACATTACGAATTACAGCTCCCAGTGTTCATAAAGACTCAACTAGGGAAAGTGAGGTATAACAACAGTGAAGATTCTAGACATCTAGTAGGTTCATACGCTTTAAGATATTAAATTTTAAGACCATTTCGTCAGTGTGTAGAAAAAATGGCATTCTGTGTATGAAACAATAGATTTATGGCAAGTAACAAGAAAGGAAAGTGAATGATCCATACCGTAACACACTTGAAAAGCCTCGCCGTTTTAAAGACAAGGGGAAAGTCCCTATCACTTCCGATTTCTTTCCTCATAAATAATTTAACTTGGGGATCACCGGAGGTCCATTTTTGAGGTCGTTTAAGAAACGCGTTTAGAGCAAAAATCACATCAAAATTACAAAAAAAACCCAAAAAAACCCAAAAAACCCCCCAGCCAGCAACAAACTTATCAACTCTGAATGTAATTCTGGTTAAGAAATGAAAAAACAAACACCTTGCATTGTAAATTTTAATTACCTTTTTAATTGTCCTTGTATAAAATTTAATCACTGTTTTATGAAAACTTTGCTTATTTTATGAGGTACTGAGATAAGAGGGTCGGCCCTGCTGTTCCTATTGCCTATATTTCCTCCATGCTTTCGCGACGCTGATTAGACCTAGCCATTTAAAAACAGTTTCTCAGAATTTATGTTTTCGAATACGCTGCAGCGGGAAGAACTTGAGAACCCTTTGTCTGTAATGAGAATAACCCTCACCCCGAAAGCGATAAAATGCGTTGCTCAAGAACTGGAGAGAAAAATGGCCGAGCAAACCGCTGCTGACAGATAGCTCGGCTTTGCATAACACAGAGCGTGTTTGTAGCGTGACTGTTTATAGAAATTTGCTGTCTGAGTTACAGTTCTCGCCTTTCAAGTTTGGCTGATGTGCCTTGATTATTTTTTGGTATATTTGGTAAATAAGGAGGAGGAGGAGTTGAAGGGAGGGACAGACTTGACAAGGTGATAGGCTTCAAGGGAAACAATAAAGGAAGAGAGTTGACTGGTGAGAGAAAGAAAGAAAAGGAAAGAAAAGAGAGAGAATAGTTAATGACATTAGGAGGAAGCAGAGGACCAGGATTGGGCAAGTCCTTCAAAAAAGTTAGTTCAGATCCTGTTCAGTTCGCTAAGGGTAAAAAAGCCGTTAGATCATGCTGATCTCAGTTCCATGAAAATTGAATAGTTTTCAGATCAGATAAGTTCCTTTTGTTTTGTTTTTTTTTTTAAGTGACATTCGGTTTTGATTTTCGAGAAAATGTGAACTTAATTGAAGTTTAGGAAAAAAATTAAAAGTTCGGATCAAGCACTCAAGGTAGCTACAGTTGAGATCCAGATCTATTTAGAGCTCAGAGCAAATTCCCGAAATCTTAACTTTAGTTCACGAAGTGCGTTCACACTGGGTCCATCTTCAAAGTATAATTGTTGTTTTGCGTGTTGTCCGAGCCTCCCTCGCTTGGTAACCTTTATTGAATAGTCTTGACTGAGGGCTTCAAGTCTTGTAGGGTCAGCTTCCTCAACTCGTCTTGTTTCCGAACGTTTTTGTTGACAAGTGTTGAAAAATTACTCACCATGCGTGTTGGCGGAAAAGAAACTGAAGACATTCCTCCAGTCTGGTTGTGTTTTTGTGTGTGTTTGGCGTTGGTGTAAATGGTTGAATGTTGTTTGCTGGCGCGAGCCAAAGGTAGTTTGGGTAAATGTCTTTTGTCTTGTCTTGGCTTGCAGTCTGAGACAGGGGTTTTACAAAGGAGGATGTAGAATCATTTTTTTTTATTTCTCTTTTGAAGTTGGATTATCTGTTCAGTATCTGAAAGAGCGGTAAGGAGTCTGTTTTTCTGTCTGTCTGTTTGCTCACTTTTTCTCTTTCTCTTTTGAAGTTGGATTGTCTGTTTAGTATCTGAAAGAGTGATCAGAGATATGTCTATCCGTTTGTTTGTCTGGCTGGCTGTTGTCTATCTGTCACTTTGTTTATCTCTTTATATCCCATTCTCACCACATATTTTACTCTTGTCCACCCAGGGTTTATTGTTCAGTTTCCAGTTCTATCTTTATAGGCAAACTTCTTTCTTGGTTTAGATATTGGTAACGTTTTTACATTTTCCATCATGTCTGTTCTTTCATCTGCGGTTGTGATGTTGCTTGTACCCTGCCATGATATTTTTGGACCGCACCTTGCAAGTCTTCCTGCTCACGCCAGGGAGACAAAGATTCTCTTTGAAACTGTCTCTCTCCCATTCCAACTACTCATTCATTGAAGGATAGTTCTATTGAATATCTTCGGTTCTGGTTCTCACAGCGACTCGTAAACCATGAGAAGGAAATCCCGCTTCTTTTGTTTTCATATTTTATCTTTGAATACAGTGCGCCATGATAGTCATTCAGGAAATGGAAGACCTTCACCATGTGTGTGACAGTATCTTAATGCCTTTCTTTCCACTTCACCATCTCAGCCCTTTGAGTCACAATAATAATGTGTATGTGTTTCTTCTACTTTCCATTGCAGCCCCTAAGCCATAATAGGCAAGCCACAGTCCCGCTATACCAGGATGTGGGAAGAGCCTCTCTCCTTCAGACCCAGGGAGTCCCTGTACACACGGATGAACTTCTCCACACTGCCCAGGAAGGCAGTCAGCAAGAAGACATGGTAAGTGCTCACAGTGACTTGCACTCTTCTACTGTGACTGTACAGTGCTAGTAATGGTGATCGTTTTCGTTGCTGTAATGTTACTTGTTGCTGTTTTTTTGGTGGTGCATTTTTTTTCCTGTTGTGGAACAAAATGAAGTCATCTAAGAGGATTGGTAGAGGCAATGTTTTCTTTTGTAGTTGTTTATGGAGGTTTTTGATGTGGTTGGTGGAGAGTGCTGTGTTACATGTATTACTGATCATTTGTTGCTGTTGTTGTTGTTGGTAGTGGTGGTAGTGGTGGTGGTGGTGATGCTGGTGGTGGAGGTAATGTTGGTGGTGTTAAGCATAGCACAATGGAGAAGCGCCAGATATGAAGTTAACCGTCTTCATCAGTGGCTCTTATACAATGTTTTTATTGTTGTTGTATTGGCGGAATTTGCTGTTGTCGATGATTTTGTTGCAGCTGTTGCCGTTTTTATACAAAACGACTGTATACCAAATGGGACAGACTGAAGTTGGATGACTTTTACCGTTGTTAGTCTTGTTGTGGTTGCATTGGTTGGTTAATATTAGTGATAGAAGTAGCAGGAGCCTCCCTCTCTCTCTCTCTTTCTCTCATCATCTCTCCCTCTTTATCTCTCTCTCTCATTTTCTCCCTCTCTTTCTCTCTCTCTTTCTCTCATCTTCTCCCTCTCTTTATCTCTCTCTCATCGTCTCCCTCTCTTTCTCTCTCTCTCTCTTTCTCTCTTTCACAGTTCACACACATTCCCCCTCTCTCTCTCTCTCTCTCCCTCCCTCTCCCCCTCTCTCATAGTATTCTTCTATATCATTTTTTTTCAAATGGCATAACAGTTGTCTCAGAGTACCTATTATCATGATAATGTACTTTGTGACATTATAACGCTAACGCAGTAATCATCATGCAGAACGCAAAAATACACATATATATAATAATATGTATAAATGCACACATTAGAGATTTTTGGGAGCCAGTATGATACTGCATGCGTCATTTCCTCGTCATGGGAATGGCTGTCAAATGTTAAGGCATTGATGTTCTTAGAGAAAGAAACGAAACCGAGATATTGTTATAATTATGGCGCTGATTAATCATGATTTATTCATTTTCATTCCGAAATGTCATGGGTTCCTAAGGCAAAACGCGACATTTCCATTAACCAGTATGCCCGTTAAACATGTGTGTCGCGTTTTGCTTTAACGTGTATTTATTGAACGTCCTTTCCTTATCGAAATCGAAACTCCACAATGCACGCTCGTGATGCAGGTTTATTGTGTTCGCAGTTTTTTAGATTTCATACTTCCTGTTTCCATAATAATTATGTTGGCCGTTGTTCAGAGCGAAAACATAACAAGTCTGAGCTGGTCAGTACCAACAGTTGGCGTCATTTTCTATCACGAACCGCCCGACCTGTCGCCTAGCACGGCCTAGACAGAAGTACTTAGTTCGAGAGTTCATCAAGTGGCTGGGTGCTTAGAACTTGATTTATTTAACTGTTACGAGATTTACAAGGGGATGTCGGCCATTTTTGTTGTCTATTTAAGTGCTTTCTCGTGACAGAAACTTAAGCCAAGGTCACAGTACATATGCTGCTAGTATGAAGAGCCTCCGGAAATGTCCATCAATATCAAACGTACCGTTGGATGTATCATGTCGCAGCCAGAGGATACATAGCGGAAGGAAAGAGTGCGAGAGTTCTAAGGGGGAACGGATATAGTGATGAGACACTCAAAGAAGCTTAGCTGGGGCTTGCTATGGGCGCTCAGAAGTAGTCTAAGAGTGGCGTTGCATTGGCACATGTCCCGATACCTAAGCTATTGACGTCTGTCACTCTCCTGTGCTATTTCTCTTGCTCTCTCTATCCCTCTCTCTATCTCTCTCTCTCTCTCTCTCTCTCTATCTCTATCACTCTTTCACGTTTACTCTTTCTCTCTCTCTCTCTTCTTTCTTTCGCTCTTTCTCTTTCTCTCTCTCTCTTCTGTGTGTCTTTCTCTCTCTATATCTCTCTCTTTCTTTCTATGCACCCTCCCCTCCCTCTCTCTCCCCCTCTTGTTGTCATGAAATCAAGCAATATCATTCGGCCAGAGCCATGCAGTATTAATTAGACTGTAATTCAGATTCCTTTTTACTTAATGAAACGCAGCATGCCGATGGATGCAAATCTTCATTGCTGCTGTTCCTGCCTGACGTGTTTCACTGGGGGTGACACTATTCCCATAACATTTTTCTGCAAGCAAAAAGCATGTGCTCTGTATTCAGGCAACATTTTTCCCCCGTGAACCGAAGGGCATGACTTTAATAATAATAATAGTAATAAAATTCATGAATAGACGCTTTGCCCTATAAAAAATGTAGGCTCTAAGCGCTTTACAGATGTACACACTTAAAACACTATCACAAGCATTCATACACACAAAATATTACAATAATAATTAAACCCAGTACGTACTCATACAATACACAGTGCCATTAGTACAAACTTCTTGCATATATACGCTCAGACTAAGCATGCTGACTGTAATTCCATGACATGTTTCATACAGACTTTGAAGTAAACTTCAACTACTATCATGACGTCAATTTTTCCACATGATCGAAAGCGATGAAGTATGTATAGTAGGGCGTTGTAATCTGTAATCCCTCTACATAGCTTTACTTCCTTAGACATAGTCATGCTGTTAATAGTTAACATATGATGTTGAGTCATCTTCATTACGTTAAAAATCATGACTCGCTGTTTGAACACCACAGTACATATGAACCTTCTGTTCATTAACGTTACATGCCAGTATTGCTACCGTACCACTGCATTAGATTAAAAGGTAAATATCATCATCATCATCATCACCATCACTACCACCATCATCATTATTTGCAAACTACTACCATCATCATCATCATGATCATCTTCACTACCACTAACACTACGACAGTCACCATCACCATCAGTACCAATGCTATCACAAGGCTTTAGGAATACTGTGAGCTCATTTGCATCAGTGTGATATCGTCACGCCGTATAATGTTTGTAAATGAAATTACGCTACCAAATAACAGTAATAAGGAAGACGACGACGTCGGCGTCAACAACAGTAACAAAACCACCGCCACGTATTTTACAGTTTGATTTATGTCAAGTTCATCTAGATAATCTGGCATGACTGCCATCCTCCATGCCCCTCCCGCCCATCACCACTTCATTAAGAACCATCCATTTATGTTGTTGGACGAAGGAAAACAAAGGCTGATACTTAAAAACATACTCGTGCTTAATACATACATCTCTAGAGTGCACCCTATAAACTCCTTTTTGTGATTTACCATGTTTCCTGGTAATGTCACCGCTTCACGCAGCACCATAAACATTTTCAAGCCGCTTCTAGCACTTCTATCGTGAATCTGTCTCAACTGATTTGTTGAATCTTGTAAACTAAATCGCCACTTAAGGTAGACTAGTCAATAAAATGTTCATGCTACGGTGCCAAGTTATCCAAAGTTACGACATACTTGTCAGTCCCAAAATAAGACATTTGGCCACAAGAGACAAATAGATAAGACTAGATTCACCAAGATAATTTATATTCGTGTTATAAATTTCTCAAAGTTTTAACCAGGTCACTTCGTTCGTGACATGCACGAGATACCCCACTTCCTCTTTACTTAAGCACCTTTTCTACTGCACTGGTAAACTCTTTTACAGCACAAAGCAATGTTGACATTGTTTTTGATACAGTTTCACAAGTTTCTTTCCATTGTAACAGTGCTATAAAATATGGACTTAATAGTTACCATTGGACAGTACATCACAGACAAATGGACAGATAGACAATCAGGAACATGGACAGACTATCAGACAGACAGAGGAGAAATCAAGATCTTGTAACAAGAGACATATTTAAATCTACCTAGGTCAAAGACATAATTGTAGGAAAGATTTGCTTTGCAATTCATTATTATTTCAACTTTTTTATATACTGGACAGAGGGTGTTTTATGCGAACAGTATGGCTTTTACAACTTTGACAGCGTTTTCCATTGTTTGGGGATATTATGAATTAAACAGTTCAATCAAATATAGTTCTGTAAACTCATTTCCATTATGCTCGATGCAGGACGTGTGGCTTAGACAAGTTTGACAAAGTTTTGCATTGTTTGGGGACATTATGAATTAAACAGTTCAATCAAATATGGTTCTGTAAACTCATTTCCATTATGCAGAGGGTGTGGCATCGACATACAATACAATGTTTGGGGACATTTTTAACAAAACAGTTCAATCAATTACAGCCCTGTAAACTCATTTACAAGATGCATGGCTTGTAGTTTCGACAAGTACATCGTTTTGCACACAGTTCAATCAAATACAGTCCTGTAAACTCATTTGTATTTTTGTAAGATGTAGAGCGAAGACCAACTATAGCCAACTATAGCCAACCATAGCACTATCCTCCAGCACCACCATTATCACAGAGCTGCTCAGCTGAGACTGTCAAGACGACATGGAGCTCGTGGAGGTGACGACGAAATATGTCAGCGCTGGGGGGAACTCAGAGCAACGCTTGACCCCGTCATAACCCGAGCCTGTCACCCCTCATCAGTTACAGCCAGGGAAGCATTGAACGCGTCCCTAGTGTTCAGGCCACATGTGAAATTAGGTCATGCTTTGCCGCGGCCCATTGCAGAGGGGTGTTCCCTATGGGGTTTTTACAGTGACACATTTTTTTTTTTTGCCTTTGCGTGTCTCACTGGGGCACGTCGGTCGGTCCCCTTGTTTTGTTAGGCTTTCATTTCACACACCGAACCGACACGGCTGTGGCTTGTCATAGAGTGAATAAGAAGTGTGGGATTGTATGACAAAGGGAATTGGTCGTAACATAACGGTAATTCTCAGGCTCTGGTTAAAGTGTATCAGCTGTGTTGTGTTTGCAGTACAAGGAGTTGTGCTAGTTAAAAATCCTGTAAGAGCGGATTTAAGTTCATATTCACTGTGTGTTTTTGTGCTGTGCACATTTCTTATACTAGTTGACCTTCGCTGTGCTGTGGAAACCTGGACTAGTTAATGTATCCGTTAACTCTATGGTAAACGCTTGATTCACGAAGGAACATTTTTATGTGTCTTTCTTATTGAAAGCCTTGTAATACCTTTGTAAGGATAACAGAAACTGAACCGTTGACTCATGATTAGACATGCAGTAATTTACAGGGAGAAGGGTACAGTAGCAGTCATACTGATGTCACCTCTTACAAGTAGCTACGTTAATAGCATATCGTACACGACTGTGCTGCCACTTAGGTGCAGTCAGTAATAACTATGATTACTATGAAGGGAACATTGTTAATTAAATATATAAAAACTGACTTAAACATAGCAGTAGCGATAGCTGCTCATTTAGACGTAGATGAATTCTAACGTTTGACAGAAGGTTAAGTTTGAATGTGTAGCAATATTGAGAGCCATGGATTTATAGTGTTCACATAATAGACTGAACTTTTACTTTGTAATGTGCCTGGCATGTTCAAAATGAATGGTACGGAAGTCTAGCATTTTCCTTTCAGCTGAATGGACACTCCATGTAGCTTGTCCAGTCATAGACCATAAAAGAAAGCAAGTTTTATAATTCTATAGAGTGCTGATGGGCTTTCACTTGCTTGTCAGTGACAAAGCTGCAGTATTGGTTGAAAATGCATTGGCTTCATTCCATGGAGTACCTGACAGGATAATCCCAATAGAATGATCCAATAATGAATCCATCACGTTCAGCAGCATGGGACACGGTACATAATATAGTAGCTGGCGAGTCAACATGGATTCAAAATAGCTGCATTGGGACAGTATTAGTCTAGACAGAGCAAACTGATTTTTCAGTGGAGTCATCGCAAATTCTGACATTTAATCTGATGATGGTTTCCAAGGGCATGACAGAGAATAGGAAGGAATGCCATGCCGCAATGCTGTCATTTCAGACAAAGAACAGGGGCAAAAATGAGAATACCGTATTTCGTTTAGGGATGGTGTAAATGTATCATCTGTGCGTGTGCGTGCATGTGAAAAGTTAGGAGCCGTTGGTTATTAACGCAAACTTGTACAGCATCAGGTTTAGAAGTAAAGATAATCAGGTTTAATTGTTACTGTCTGGCAGCCATATGGCCTCAGGATCGGTGTGCCCAGTTTGGAGATTTTTTTTTTTTTTTAACATCATACAGTTGAACGGCATGAAGAACATTAGATGCCAGATTAGTACTGAGTCTGTCTTATCTCGCAGCCTAATACTTATAATTTACGCCACTAAACTGTAATATCCACTTTAATGGCATTGTTTTTTTCAGGTTACAAAATAGGTGAAAAACCATTTGATATTTTCAAGTCCTTTCCGTCGCGGTTTTTTGCATGGTCCCAAGGGATTTTGACTAGACTTAACTCTCTTTGAACGGTGTCTCATGCTAATGTCGTTGTGTTTGTATGACTCAGAGTATAATGAGTTGTTGGCAAAGGTGTGAATGCCAGGTCTATCCCGTGTTGTTGTGTGCTTCTATGCTATAAGTTCAAAAGCTTGAAGTTAGACACACTACGCGCTTAGATGTGTCACACTGCCATGCGCCTATCCTTGGAACTATTTCAATACCGGTATTTCGGGGCGTTTGATAGATTTGCCAAATTATGTCCAGTTGCCTTTCAAGCTGATTGTGTTCAAGAAATGCTGCAATAGGAGTATGGTTGATCTCAGTTCTTGAGGTGAAGTATGAAAGCACAACATAGTTTCGGATTTACTGCATTTCCAGGATGGTAATAACATTTAAAAAATACTTGCATAAATGATATTCCTGAACATTAGAAATAGCCCTTGCCACTTTGCTGGTCAAGTGGGTCTTAGCCCAGGTGAAACGTTATCTGAAGAGAACGGAAATAACTCATTATATTGCCTTTGTGGAAAGGAAAGTGCTGGCAACTTTGGAGATGCTTGTTTGCCATGTTATACATGGGTACCGAGAGTTCCTCCAAATTCTTCTGTTGCAACGAAGAACAATAATTCTCCATTATCTATCTCACTCACTCTCTCTCTCTCTCTGTCTCTCTCTCTCTGTCTCTCTCTCTGTCTCTCTCTCTCTCTCTCTGTGTGGCTCTCTTCCACCCCCCCCTCCCTCCGCGGTCTTCTTTTTCTGTCCTGCTTTCTTGCAGCAATAGTGAGAAATGGATCCTATGCTGTTTTTGTGAGACTCGAAGTTGGAGTGTTGATTTAGCATAAGTTTCCTTTTAACATGCCCAGTCCAAACAGTGGGAATGAACTCAGGTTTTTGTGCACGGTATTGCAGTATTGCGCAGAATAAAATTGTGTCTCAGAATGTGGACCCGACTCTGATATTTGCACTGTTGCGTGTTAGTTTGCGAGCTAACATTGACCTCCGGTGAACGGGTAAGTTTGCTTCCTTGAAAAGCATGTTTGTCGCTCCAGTCTCTTTCTCTCTCTTTCTTTGTCTCTTCCTCTCTTTTTTACTCTCTCTCTCTCTCTCTTTTGCCGTTTCTCCTAATCTGGTTTGTCTCCCCTCTCTCTTTCTCTCTCTCTTTCCGTAACGTGCATATTGCGTCCTCGCTGACAATCCGGTAGTTTCATTGTCGTTCTGTGTCCTACCCAACTCTTATTCCAGAGAATTCGCAGAGATGCTATTTTACATTATGTCTTATAATTCCTGCCGCTTTTCCTCTCATCCCTCGCCTCTATTCCCTCTCTCTCTATCTCTCTCTCATATCATGCTCCCCAGGGAGTTGAGAAAATGAACTGTAGGCTTGGCTAACTTGAGTAATAATAATTTGAAATTATGTAAGCGGGCATTGCCAGGATTTGTAATTATTATAATATTTGCTTTTTTTGTCCTTCTCTCTCTTCCTGTTTCCTGTTTCTCTGTCTGTCAGAATTGTGGAGCTATCATCTTTTCTATTCTAAATCTTCCTCTTCTTTTTCTTCTTCTTCTTTTCCTTCTTCTTCTTCTTCTTCTTTTTCTTCTTCTTTTTCTTCTTCTTCTTTTCCTTTTTCTTCTTTTCCTTTTTCTTCTTCTTCTTATTTTTCTTCTTCTACTTCTTCTCCTCTCTCTCTCACTCTCTCTCTCTCCCCCTCCCTCTCTCTTTCTTTCGCTCTGTCCCTGTTTGCCCGAGAAGACCTGTTACACGGTGCTCTATCATCAATGACAGTAACCAGAATCTCAGCAAACGTATTTAATAACCCGAGCCTGCGTGAGCAAGCATTGTCTGGATATGAAACGACAGAATAATGTTATTATGAATAATCATTAATGTTGTTCGTCCCAAGAGCAGTTTCATAACTACTTGTCGAACCCGTCGTCCGGTCCCCCCTTTGGCAAAAGTTTGACGTAGGTTGGATCCTCCACTCTCAATAAAAGTAAAGCTTTTGTTGTTGTGGTGGTTGATATTGTTTTGTACCTCTACTGTTCTGCTCTTATTGTTGGAATGGGGGGGNGGGGGGGGGGGGGGGGGGGTTGAAGGAAGGTTTTATGATTTGTAGTAGGAGAAAGAGAAGAAGCTGAGGAAGACAGGATGAGTATCAGCATATCATAAATCGTTTTCGCTGATTTCACTCAAAATTTCTCCTGCACACGTAAGCATTTATTATTTTTGCCCTAGATGATTTTGTTTGTTTGCTAGTATTGTTTTGTGTATGAGGAAGAGGGGAGGTTTTGAGGGGAGCGAAAGAGAGAGCTTAGAACTGACAATATAAACTGCTGACATTATCTTTCTTTGACACTCCGCCACTGGTTGCCAGAACTTGTATGAGGGATCCATCCACATTTTTATGTCTCCGAGCCCTTTGTGACATTTATGACTTATTCATAGGATCATCTTTATTGAGCTCCAGTCATTTTGCAAATATTGTTCATAAGGGCGTTAAAAAAAATAGAAAAACTCAAAGAACAGTTGAAAATCCCCACGGGAGGAGTAGGCCTAGTTACAGTTATTAAAGCCCACTTCCATTCAGACCCAAAGAACTTTGACATTAATGACTTATTCATAGGAGTATCATTTTAATTATGTATCATCTTGCTTGTCTCAGCTGTTATTCTGATATATAATACAGAACTGTAATTCTCTGGAATTATTTATTTATTTTAAAGACTCTTAGGAACATAGATCTGGCAGCAAAAAATGAAGAACTCTTCTTTGCAGTTCCAAAGTCCATCCCGCATCCAAAGCTTCACTAGGAGATTTGCTGCTGTTCTCAGATACAGGATTATTTATCTTAGGTGATGTTAGTGACTTCCGAGGTGACACAAATTTTTAATGTTTCTGATCGGCACATTCTTTAGAGTCGGTTTCAGAACTATTCTCGTCTCCTTTCGTGTGCTGATTATGTAAACATGTGAATTAGGTTATGGCGCAAGAGAGTTGTCATAGTCCTTTGTTTTGTGTGTAATAGAATTATGAACACCCCTTTAAGATGTTCACTCTCACTGTTAAGAAAGTTAATGATCTCAGAGTTCATGTGCGCTTCTTGAGTCTCAAGAGCTCCTAGAAATCTCCTGGATTTTTATTTGTTGTTTTTTTTTAATATTTGTAGAATCTGAAATTTGGAATTTCCTCGTGGAAAATTGGTGGGTCCCAACAAATGCACAAGTTATTGTGGGTGGGACGGCCAACATTGTCGTAGAATTCAAGCCCGATACGCATGATTGGACCTCAGGAAAAACAATGAAATCTTCTGTAATTTCTTCTGGAATTGTACTAGAATTTCATATACAGAATCGGGCATAAGCTCTGTGATGGTCAGGCAGAATCTTGCATTAGAGCAGCTTTGAAGACTTCCCGATTGGAGAGCCATAATGCAGAATTGATACTTCTGAATCTCGTTAACTGGTTCCCATGTTTACATATGTTTGCTCCATGTCCCGCATTTTAAATTCCAGTGGCCGTATGCATAATCTTTACGTTAGTTACGCAGTGGTAGTGTTCACCGAAGTTAACGCAATACATAAAGTACCGAACAGATTATGCAGACGTCCACTGGTCTAGATTTTACATAAACATCTAATCGTATCCCCGAGAGATACCATACACGTAGACGTGGGGGCACAGTTGATTCAGAATGTGACATAAGGTTACTACTAGACTAGCCGACTGTACTAAAGTTAGGTCGATACAGGATCCAAGTCAGTGTTTGTGATATCATTCCACTTAGCTCAGCAGGGGTCCCAGGCAGAGTGCAGGTTGTAAGTCAAGTTGTATCACACCACTCAGGTGGACAGGTCTCAGCTTGAAAAATGGAGGAATATTACCTGGGCTAAGTTTGTTTGAGCCATGATGCGTTTCGGAAGGGGCCGTCCTTAAATTTTGTGGGCGGTCCTTAGCAGAGGAGGTATCAGGGGGATGTTTTTGGTTGGTTCAATGCCAGTCACAGTGAGTAAGAGCGCCACCTATAGAGGATTGTTAGAAATGTGATGTCTTTTGGATCATCGGAAAAGAAAGCTCAGCAACATGCCAGCAACCATCTACTGTTTCAAAATTGTTAGTGGAATGTCCTGTTAATGGCCTTGTGGAATCAACGTTGGGATGTATGCTAATGAAATTGATAAAGATATAACTATAGAATACACCATTCGTGAGTCACTGCATTAGTTGCAACTAACTTAGTTTGCTTAGAGACGGATACTTCCTTTGCTAAGAAAAGGGTTGGCTTGCCCTTTCGCAACGACGCAAGAACCAGTCAAACCAATTCGTTTTATCTTACGGACGTATTCTCTAATTTGAAGTTTTATGGGCTCACAGTTTTGCCCCCCTCTGAGTGGGATCTACTTTTTATGCACCGTGAAAGAAGTAACTGTCATTTTACAGAAAAAAATATACCTCGCAGTTCCCGCCTACGTACTTCTGTGGAGCCTAGCAATGTTTTGTTAAATTAATACAGAATTTTTTTTCTTAATCGATATTATCATGTCTTTTCTGTTAGCTCGTAGACTCTTCTAGCAGCATAAAGATCAAAATGACTCAGCCTGCAAAAACATTTTATTTGTTGTAACCCTAAAAGATCGTGACATTGTCGTGACCCGTTCATGCGAATTTGGCCCATAAATATTTCATACCCCTTTTGCAAAGCTCGATTTATTTGGACAATCAGGTGTCACATGTGTGTAAGCTTGCATATGGCGGCAGCACAGTTGTGTTCCGTGCTCGAGCCATGTCAGATTGCAAGATCAGCTTTATACTAGTACAGGGCAGGTATCAATCCCGGATGTTCGATATTAAGTACGTTTTAAAGTATCTGAAGGATCATTTTTTCGCTATGTGCTTATATTCCGTTATTATGGTATTGGAAGACTATAGACGAAAATTTAGAGAAATGCGTATGGTAAGTGTCATAGGTCAGGTTGCATTGAACGCAAAATTAGATTTGGTAACTGAAACATGTCATTGTTACGACGTTGCTTGGTGACTTAAATAATGTCAGGTTTGTTTGAATGTTATTCTGAACAGTTAACCTCACAGAGATTGTAAAATAACAGTGATCGTTCGTGCTAGTCCATATCTTGATCTGTTCGTTAATTAGTATAATACGTGTAGGTTTTACGAATGTGGAGCATAATATTATGACGTCATTGAAGGTGCTGTGTGAAAATTAGAATAAAGCAAAACGTAACTCGTATCGGTACTGAGTATTATGATAAGTACTTGGTGTGGAATCGATTCTGAGAATCCGGTAATATATTATATTATGTGCATAGGCCCAGCATTACCGCAAACGCTTAACTTGACAGCTCGTTTTAGAAGTTATCACTTACAGTCAATATCCCAACACCATGGCTGTAGGTTTTTGATCGGAGAGCACGCGCAGACAGCCACGCCTTAAATCAACACAAAAAGTGACACGTTTTGCCACATGTGATGCATACAAGAGCAGTGGTCGTTGACATTTGTTGAGCGTTACCCAGCATGTGTTGCACGACTTTTGACAAATGCTGTGCACCAGGATATTTCTCCTCCTGTATATACAAGAAAAAAGTTTTGCTATGTATATATATAGAGAGAGAGAGAGAGTAAGGATTAACAGCGTATGTTATTTGGTTGTATCGACTGCATAAAACTTAACGAGTTACGATAGTTATTCATGTAGACTCCGCACTCCGCTATCTGTGCAGAACACAGTATTTTACGACTCAGATCCCTTCGCTTAACATCATGTTTCGGTCAAGACCCCGCTGTATCCATGAAACAGATTTTTTAAAATTCTGTATAGAATAACCCTGTTAACATAGGGGCTGCAACAATTGTTTTTATGCAAAATCCCGGTCTCACTAGCCGCGGTGATTTTTGTTCCTCTGTTTTTCAATCGAGATTGTTCATTTTCATAGACAGAATATGGATCGAGATAGCTCATTTTCATAGACAGAATATGGATCGAGATTGCTCATTTTCATAGACAGAATATGGGTCGAGATAGCTCATTTTCATAGACAGAATATTATGGATCTGACCGCGATTGTTCCTGGTAGGTCTCGCCTACATGAATAATCCATACTGTAACAAGGCCAAGGTAAATCACACTAATAAAACATTGCTCCTCCCGGAGGTAGCTTGGTCTTGTATCAACGACGGCATTATTATTATTAACAATTATTATTATTATGCAATTTTAATTTTTTTTTTTTTTTGGTTGTTGTTGTACCTATCTCCTCTTTCTACAAATCTGTCTTGGATCGGTGGCTAATATCCCACACCGGCTAGATCACGTAGATACAAGAATCTTGCCATGGACACCCATGGGACGTGTAGTGACTAAAATAGTGACTAAAATAAGATTGTCTGCTACATGGAGATCCTTGCGTGATCACTGTTGCGCAGCTGCAGTGTAGTGAATCAGCGTGCACTCCCGCTCAGTGAACGGATTTTGTCTGTTGTAGTGCTTAAAAAATCATCCCAGTTTCTTTTTAACTTTAAGTTATTGAACTGTGACTAAATGAAGAAACCATTTTTTTTTAAGGGGGGGGGGATCATCGGGGGCGGAGGGCATCTTTTATACGCCAGTACGGAAAGCCAGTTGAGAACCCAGTGGTATGCCACGACATTTTTCTTCGGTGCAGGCAGTTCACTAGAAGCCGCGCTATTATATTACGTACTCTTGGGAACATCATGCATATAACGCTAATGCCTTGTGATCAGACATACGAATGAATGGGTCGTGGTGAGCCGATACCTGAAGTTTTAAGTACAGCGATACCCCAACGTCTGATTTCTAAATATCGAGAGGATTCGATTTTATTTAGATTCTGATACTTAGGACCAGTAGGCATTTTGATGCTTTCCATACCTTTCGGTACTTTCGATACTCCCTTTCGATACTTTCTATATCCGGCTACCTTTAGGCAGTGCCTTGAGCTAAATGATAGCTAGTTGGAGACTAAGGATGGGAAATAGATTGAAATTAATTTCGACCGTTTCTCCATTTTGGATACCGCTTGGCTTTGCAATGAGAAGACTGGGAAGTAGTTTGGTATTGAGCGAACAAGATCGAACTTAATCTACAGGATCAAAAACACTTTCCACGCGTAATCGAAATTCCTTGGTATCTAAAGTAAAGATATTCAGAAACGATACTGGCCACCACAATAAATGGGTGTATTATTACACCCCTCAGATCTAATAAACAGTCTATTCCGCATAGTCGCAATTCCAAGGGGACATGTGCAAATTTGGGGTCAAACGGACGATGCGATCGAATAAGCGGCACTCTCTCTTTAAGTTTGCAATCGGCTCTTACACAGTTTTATGTGTTTCCAGCAAAGCATTGTAAACAGACTGATTCCGAATAACCGGAGCTGACCATACGAAGGGGCACTTTCTCAAGTTGCAGACGGTCAAAGTTACGCGAGTTTTCAAATTCTAGCCAGTTTATGTAGATACATTAATGTACGGATCTCTCTAGAGGATGCGTCTCTACATTCTCAGTGAGAGCTCGCGGTCTGTAGATCTAATAACACTAGGAACATTGTCTGAAACACTTGTGTTAGTGTCTTCAACAAAGATCTAGTGCCTACGAAATGGATGAGCTAGAATATTCAGCCTACAGCCGACTCCGCTTAAGCGACATAAATGGTTGAGGAGTAAGGAACAAATTAGTAGTAGCAGAAAGTGTGGTTACATATTATAGGAAGTGGCATATTATAACAACAGAAAGTGCAGAACGTGGTGTATTCTATTTGCTGAGGAGAAAAAAAAAAGAGTCTCAATTAAGCGGAAGTTCTCTTTCAAGCTGATTCAGCTGAACAACATACGGTCTTCCCGTGACGGTACAAACAGCTGGGATGTGTGTGAATTCAATTACATAGATCTAAAACACTTACTGATATCAGAGCAGATAGCTGCTTAACAGAGGTGAAGCGTGAAGTGTAGGTTATTCTATAAATGTAATATAGGGAGCCGCCCTTATTCACATTGGCAAAGATATTTTGTTGCGGTTAATCGAGCAGAGAGAGTACAGATATAATGGACTTCTTCAGCATGGTAAAGTCATGAAGTGCTAACTTCTCACCATCAGGCCTGAGGTGTTATTGTGTTGGAGAGGATAAATGCTAGTGGTGTCTCAAGGTAGTATTTTGATACAGGTTTCACACAGGGTCGTAAGGTATGAACTAACAGTTTCAGCTTGTCAAAAAATAGTATAGTTTTTAAACGTGGGAGAAGAGTACTTCTCATTTGTGTTGTAGATACTGTGTGCGTGAATTTTATACGGTGACAGATATGCTGAGAATTTTGTGAATTCAAATTTCAGGGTGAACTGTGCGTGCTAATATCTTAGCATCTCTTAGACTTTCTTGTGACCTTAAGAGGTGCTTTTTTGGGGGAATAAAAATATCGCCAAACATATCGCACATTCATGAGCAGGCCATCGCTGTCCATTTGTTTTTTTTTCCCTCCAAACGATACGACAGAATTTGGCAACTCATCAAAGGATCCAGGCACTTTTCAATGACAGTGTAAACATAGCCAAGGTACATTTTTGACACGAAGGAGTGGTGGCTTCCTTTTGGACCGTGCGTGGAGGCTGAAGTGCCTCTCGAGAAAGAGAATCTTTAGCCCAGACACTTTGACGTTGTCATCGGCTTGCTTGGCTGTTGTAACCAGTAGGATTTGCAGCCATTCCAAGGTAAGGAGGAAGAAAATTTATGTGCTTGTGTTTGTAGTGTTATGTCCTGTAGAGCCTCAGAGGACTGAGACATGACGTGGGGGGAGGGGGAGAGAGAGAGAGAGGAAGGAAGGAAGGAAGGAAGGAAGGCGAAACAGTGAAGAGAAGATGGATGGTTTTGTTTCCAAACTTTGGAATCATGTAAGGAGGTTCGGCAGCTTTTCTCCTTTATTCATTCATTCATATACGCACTCATACAAGAGATAGAAGTCAAAAGTGTGAGTGTGTGTGTGTGTGTATTATTTGTATGTATGAGGGAGAAAGAGAAGGTGTGAGCGAGAGAGAAAGAGATAGAGAGAGAATGGCGTTGATAAACAGTATACTAACCACCTACTTTACAACCAGTAATATTTCATCACTATCAGTATTTCAAGGTTCAGAAATGAACAATAAACAATAACAATATTCGTGCCACAACCATCGCGAATCTTGACTTTTTATGATCTCCGTGTTGGTAAAAGAAAATTTACTCTGTCAGCTTTCCAATCGTGTCAGCGCAAACCAACAACGAAGATAATACGTAATGGTGGATACTGCGCTTTGTCACGGGACCACCTATAATAATATTTATCCCACCTGCAAACGACTGTAAGTAATCAAATCAGTCAATCTGCACCAGTTTGACTCGCCTGACCTTTTTACTGTTTCCGCCCGACCTCCGGCAAGAAATGCCTCAACTGGGCTCCAACTGTTCACTGTGTGGGGTACACAGGTTCGTTTGGGCCAGGCCACTTGTATTGTATTGATGTCCTTGTTCACCCCTAACTTACTGTAAGTGATACAACTGGTAGGTGTGTGAAAGACCTGGGAGCAAAACGTCACATATCCATTGGAAAACAGAATGGTATGTGTTGTGTTTTGCCTTGAGAATATTCATAGCGAGGTCGGATCGATACAGGGGAGCATAGACTTAAGTGTCTTTGAGATGTAACACTTCTGTAAGCTAAAACTATAACCAACGTGGTCAAAATGTTATCGCCAATAAGTTGCCCATAATAATTGTACTGTTGAGTTGAGTGGGTACGATACTGGTGTTTTGCTTGCTCGTTGTGGTGAATCAGAAGCGTCGCTTTTTGAAATTGAAACTTAGGTCTTGACGAAAACAGAAGAAGTGAATGATGTTCATGTACTTTTTTTTTTTTTCCTCTCAGGGTGTTGAGGTTTTGTGTCAAAATTTGATAAGCTGATCAGTATGATCGTGGTGTTGATGCAGTTTGCACTAGATCCATCTGCGTTATTTTCTGTCTTAGTTTGTTTTTCTTCCCGTTTTTTTCTTTGACCTATCGGCTCTTCTTTTGAGTGGATCTTAGCGGCCTATCAAGCCGTAAACAAGTCGTCTATGCTGGCACATAATACTGTATTCCACAAAAATTTGGGGAAAAATTTGGGAGTAAATTATATACAACGATTTCCATAGAGGAGATCTAGATTTAGATACATTTATGTTATTTTTGTACCTCTTATGTGCTGAAAGGTATTTGGAATATGAACGAATGAAACTTCTTGATACTCTTTCTAATACATTTATAATACATATTTTTATTATTATTATTATTATTTTTTTTTGGAGCTCGCTTATGGATTTTGATACTACCACCTGAACTAGCCTTAAATTTGAACAAAATGATACTCAAATGTGCGTATTGTCTGTGTTAGGGAGTACGACCTTCTAATGCCCAGACGGGTGAAGTGTATGTCTATCTGAATATCTCCAAAGTATCACGCACTAACTTGCAGGGTGCAGGGTGGAAGCCAAGGTGTCGTTTGATAACCTTCAAGCCTTTGATAGCCCTGAAGCACCTAGGCTGTCTAGTCCGTCTTTTTCAGCGCAATCTACCTTAGCAGTACTTAAATTGGCATTCTAGTGTCGCGATTTGAACGTTTCAGTTCACGAAAAACGTGACATCGACACGATAAATGCTCACTTAAGCGCTTCAAGAAGGAAAATTACAACAGATAGGAGATTAACGCCTTCATGGTTTCCAACAGTCCACGATTAACGTATGTTGTTACACAGCAAAACGGCAGAGCTAGTGCCCTTGATTGGGGTTATTTCCCTGAATCAGCGACAAAATCAGTTCCCTAGTATCAGCTAGTCTATCCCAAGCAGTAGTCTGGAATGTTCTTGACGATCGTCACCTCTATTAAATGATAAAACCAGCGTTCTATTGCAAGTAGTGGCAAGTGTCAAATGATTTTAAATTTCATTAGTGACGCGACAACAGGCGTACTTAATGCACTTAGAACAAGGCCATATAATCTTTACCGTTGGAAGACAAACCCCACCTACACCGTAATGGCCGTGGACTCTGATATGGGTTTACTTCCGTTTTTCAAATGCTAGAGGTTTTCATATCAATTTTCTTTACCACTGTAATGTTGGGAAGGAAGTTAAGTAGCGACCGGCAGTGTTTCTGTATAGTGCTAAACGCGTCGTTCATGAAATTCGTTAAGAAAAAAAATAAATTTACTCCGATGTGAAGAGTGAGATTGAATTCAGATCAGTGAAGTATCCCGTCGTGTCTTTCCTCTCCTTTTATACCCTGGACAGGCCTTGTTAGCCCGATTTGAATCTACAGAAGATGGTGTCAGTTGTCTTGTACTATAGTCGCTCACCATCGCATCCAGCAAGGCTTTTTTTTTTTCCTCTCATGATTATATGTATAAACTAAACGGGGATAAAGTGAGCCGTTGCTCTTTGCCCTTCTCCTCCTACTCCCTGTCATAAAGATTGTATTTTTACCCTCGGCAGCATGGCCGTACTCAGAAACTGGGGGTTGTCTACTCTAAGGTCCGTGTGTTCGACTCTTGGGCCGGATGGATGCTTAACGTTGTAGTATCTTTAATAAAGATATTTCTTTTCTTTCCCTGTTCCCCACTCGACTCCGATGTAAATGAGTATCTGGCTTAAGAG
>JAWQUT010000051.1:1997759-2015915 GCA_033807755.1 Ellobium chinense | reverse complement strand
GGGGGGGGGGCTGCAGGGGATTTTTAATAAAAATACTGAACTGTATTCATCATCAACCAAATTGGAGTCACACAGTTTTATACTTCCTCTTCTAATTTCTTCTGAAAACCATGTTTTTTTTGGTTTGTTTGTTTTTATTTTAGTATCTCAAATGGACTACTACCGCGCAGTATTTACCCATTAATAAAGGTGCATAGAAGATTTATCCTGAGGTGAGGGATTTCATAGACGAAAAGCAATACCGCTATTCCCTTTCTGTTCGCTCTTTGAAATTCAGCGATCCCGATTTTGATTCTGGAACTCGGTGCTTGTGCCCTGCCCCAGCGAACATCTCCAAGACATTGCAGAAAATATAGCGGTATACCTCGGTTGTCCAGTTGCTGCTACTTCTGTTGAGATCGTTAGATCATCCGTCTCTTATGACTCGTTGTATCACTGCTCCAACGCCTTTACAAATGGAGCCATGCAACATTCATCGTCACTTTTGTAAAAAGAGCCGACTCGGCGTATGTGTATTTCCATGGAATCAGGAATAAAATTGTGAGTAAATGACACTGTCTGTTGCCGATTTAGACAACCGTTCCTTGACAAAAACAAAACGTTTATCCAGAATCGACTGTACGACTAGCTGCTAAAGGGTTTGAGAGAAAGAAAAAAAAACCAACAACATCTTGGGAAACTAAGTGGTTCGTCCCCTTCGGTTGCTGCCATAATATTTTGAGGGAGTAAAGCGTTTTTGCTGAGCTTGTGTCTACTTTGATCTATAGGTAAGGCCAACACATGTACCATCTTCACAGGGTAAACACGACACCCTTTGATTGAACGGTAACGATGGAGATAAACCAAGTGTGCATCTGTTGGGTACCCCGTACACCTACCTACCTTATTACTTCTTGAAACGGAGTCTTTGCCTCCTTGCTGGTTGCCCGTGTTATGGTGCAAGGATGATGTCTTGGGTTCGTTATCAGAAATCCACTTTCTGTTTGTCCCAGAGGTGGAGATGTTTGTAAGCAGAAAGTGATCGTTTATGAAGGATTGTGACCCGATAACGTGCACCACTCCATAGTGTTGGGATAGGAGAAGATATAAGATTATTGTGGTAGTGGGTGCTGGATGGCTGAGTTCAGGTTCTATTTAGTTGTGTTATGATTGGGACATCCAAGATATCAGGCCTTGGCATAGTCAAAACTAACTTCTCAAGAGATAACAAGATTTTTTTTTTATTGAGCAAAAGGCGGAAATAAGCGCTGATGTTTCCTTTCGAATTTTTTGGGTAAGAAATTCGTTTCCTTTTTTTTTCTGTCATTCGTTTGTTTTCTAATAATATCCCGTTTTAGCGGATTGCCATAACCGTGGTGAACGTTAATATATGAAAGTGGATACCACACGGGACCCCTGGGCAGGAAGAGGTGGAGTTCGGAGACCGTTATAGGCTTGACATTTGGCATAACTAGGGATGAGCAAATGATCGACAGTGTTACCTTTCTAGACAATGCTTTCCACATTAGCCACTAAATTCATGTCTGTCGATAAAGATCATAGCAAAGCTTTCAAGACGCGACATAACCTTTAAGACACAGCCCTGGCTTTGTCTGCCCGTTGTTGTTCTGGAACTGTTGCATAATGGCGCGTTCTTTTTCTTTTGTCTCCTCCTCGTCCATCTTTTCGCCCTCGCTTGTTTTGTTTGGTTATCTGTTAGATTTTATTATCCTTTTGAGAGTTCCCCGAACTCATGTCACGACTTCCCGTGGGTGTCGTCACAAGTGCAGTAACGACGAGTTAACGATCCGCAGATGTCGTGATTCTTTCGTTTAACCAACGATGAATTAACGATGCGCAGGCAAACGCTAAGCGTGCGAACCATCAACACGCGTTAACGATGAGATCAGGACTAGGGCGAACGTATCATCTGACACTCGTATTGACGTCATCAGAAATGTTACAACAAAATTGATGGCGTGTGCGTCACTTCCTGTATGTTTGAGTGCTCTCCCCTTTAGCTTTTTTTTCTTTGCATTATGTCCCCTTGGTTTAGAGCTTCAAAGAACGTTTTGGCATGTACATCGTATTATGAGGGGCTGTTTTTTGTAGGATTCTTTCACGGTGAAGACAGTTGATTCTTTTTTCAAATGTTTTTGTGGTGCATATTACGATTTCTTGTTTTCTTATGGCTTTCTATGATGAGAATGATCTCTGTGGACCTTGATGGGGTTTGGTTTTTGTTTTTTTTTCGTTTAAAAGTTGTGCGCTACACTGTGTCTCCAGTTCCCCGTATCTGGCATTGATATCATACTTTCGAATTATCTGCAAGATCTGGCATTTCCATGGCCATCAGGATAAATGATGGAACATTTGTGATTCCGCCTGGATGATGGCATAGAATAATCTTTTTCGTATTTGGCACGAGAGCTTTGGAAACTTCGACATCGGGGCACTGTGACCAGTAACTTCTGGGGGTTTTTTTTTCTGTTCAAGGACGGCACGATGATATATACATATATTAGGCTGACTGTGACGCTCCTGAGATATATACAGCTTTATGATGCTTTTTGGTGCATGCAGGACCGGCCGAGACGGTGATTTTTGTGTTTTATTGTGCAAGTTGGCCAAGTGTGAGGCACTGTAAGGGATGAGAGGCACTAATTTCATGAGTGAATATCGGAAAACATATAAATCTTATATACCGTATTATTATATGTCATTGAAAGCATGCCATAGAAGAAGTATCATCATATGTCACAAGACACACTGCGTGCAATTGTTATAAAAAAATAATGATGCCACTCATAGTTCGGAAAAATACGGTCATATTGTTTTAGAAAATTTATTAGGGCGAGGCTCCTAATTCCATGTTATTAAGAAATGCATATATATATAATAATAATATATAAATCTTCTATGCCATATTACTGTATGTTATTGAAAGCATGTCATAGAAGTAGTACCGTCGTTTGTTTCAAGACACATTGCGTGCATATATAATGAAAGATAGTGATGCCTCTCATAATCAGGAAGAATACGGTCATATAATATAATTATAGAGAATTTCACGATATTAAGAAATGCACGTGCGCAGTTTTAATACGGGACGTGCCGTAGGCTTCAGTGTCGACCATCAGTGCTGGGCTGCCTGCGCATATAATTATCACGAGACAAGGAAGGTTAATGGTTATTCCTGCTGTAATTGGTTTCAAATACCACCTGAGCGTTGTAAGTGGACTGTTATTGAGATACCACACTTGAGTATCAGATGGCCGATATGAGTGTCCCGCATGACCATTTTGTGTGGTAGATGAACCAGGATCTTTTGAACCAATGTTTTATAGCTGTGAAAGTGCCCTTTACCGCTGAGGATCTCTAGGCTCTCTTGTTCAAAAAAAAAACAAAAACGCTTAATTATGTTTCGATCCACCCACTTAATAGCAGCTTTACCAGAGAATGAAAGTTGTCATAAAAACAATGCATGCGGGTAGGTGGCGCTATTTGTTGTAACTTTTATACTTTGCTTTTTTTTTGGTTGTTGTTGTAAATATATTGCCACTAAGCCACAAGCATAATGAAACGCATTGCCATTAGCCGGAGTCGACTGTACTTGTCTTTATGACTAGTTCATGTTCCAGCTAAGAGCGATGCCCAGGAAGTGAAGTCGTTAAGACTTAAGTGGGGGTTATGATGAAGTTATGCTGATGTGCACAGCACTCACATTAAATTTGCCGTGAACTCTGCAAATTAGTCGTTTGTCATTAACTCAGACCGCCTTTTTTGTTTAATGTGCAATCTACGGGTTTGCTCAGACTTGTTAGCTTGTAAGCGGTGCCTGTTTCTCATTAAATTTGAAAGCATTCCTGGGTCATAAAAAAACGAATGGTGCTTTGGTGGTGCCATTAAAATGAAGCCTGGAAATATTCATCTCCTACTTACCCACCCTACCACCCTCCTTTATAAAACCCTAGCATGCAGTTTTTTTCTTATTCTGTACGCCCAGTTTTATAATCGTCCCCTCTTTCTTTCTCTCTCTCGATCCCTCCCTCCTCTCTCCCTGATTTTGTCTCTTCGTTCCTCTTGCCGACCTTTCGTGTATGTTTTGTTCTGTTGATACTTGTATTGCGGGTATTGGCTAACCAGGACGTGAAATGCAAGAGCTTATTGCTTCATTGAACGCGAACTTTACTTTGGCATGGGGGTCTAAAATCAGGAGATAGATCGTGTTTCTTTAGCTTCCTGGCTCTACCTCTGTTTTCCATGGCATCAGCGGTTTTCAGTTAGTGTGCCACAGGGACTTTATAAGATAAATGTTACCTATACAGGCTAATGACTATTAAGACTGTTTGGCAATATCTTTATTTTGTCTCCTAGATTGTTGTCACAGTTTTGAGGCGACTGTAGTAATGCACGTTTCTTCGTAAAATTTAGGAGCTGGTTTTGACGGGGAGAAAGGGGTGGGGGATCGCACCCAGGCTAGGACTGGTGGCTTTCAAGATTATGTTGAAAGGTCATCATGAGTAGAATAGAGTGCAGGCTGAGTGGTTGACCTCCAGAGCTTGGGAACCGTTGTGTTCCATAGTAAAAGAATAGTGGGAGGAGAAGCGGCTCGGTGCACTTTTGGAATAATATTTTAGGGGAGGTTTTCTGCCATGCGCAGAACGGCGCGGGTTGCACTCGGTTCAATTTTTGGTTTTTTGTTCATTTTTTTTCCCTGAGGTTGTGTATTAATTTAAGCTTTGCTCAACATCCTATGGAGCTTGGAAGCTCCGATTGCGCGAACGTTTGAAGACTTTTATGCTTGACTGCTCGACTCGTGCGGCTGCTTCTTCCCCTCACATCTCGCGGAAATGAACTGTGAAAATACGAATTTTTGTGGTGATTCTTCTTTCGAAACTTTACTTGGGCAAAGTTGATGTCAGACAAAAGGATATGCTATGGTTTGAAGACATAGCCTACAATTTTATGGCACATTTGTGTTCGGCATGGTTTGAAATGAAATAACGCGATGCTGTGTGATGGTTTTTTAAACCATTAGTTTGTACATTCGTCATGAAAGCTGAACTGCATTACCCAGCTAAAGGGCGCTCTGAGGCATGAAAAATGTATTGAAATGTTTTGATTAAACGGCATTGTTTGGTTCCGACGTCCACGTTTATGAGATTTCTGATTTGAAAAAAAAAAAAAAAAGACGTTGCCGTTAAGCCAAAATATGATTCAGCAGATTGCAGTGAAGTCAGCTGTATATAGTTTATATAAATGAAATTGTAATGATATGAAGACAGTTATAAGTTACAGTGATGTAACAACATTCATATACGATTTCGCTCCTTTATTGAGTTAGCAACAATTTGGTCACTATTCTTCTTACAATGTTATGAAGGTCTTCACCTGTTTGTTTGTTAGTTTTTTGACTTATTTATATTTCCATACTGCGGTTACCCTATTCAGAAACATCCAAATAACCCAAAAAATAATTTCCGTAGATGGGATAAAATATCCATTAAAATTGTTTCTAGCGATAAAATCAGAACAGTAGCATACGGTTTTTATTCGAAATGTAGCAAACATCTTGAGCTATCGTACTAATTTGATCACTTCACACATTACCCACCTAGGGGAATTATTTTTCTCTCTTTCTGATAATCCTTTGGAAAATCTAACAATACTATTGTTTGAAAAATATATTCCACAAGACCGTTCCAACTCCATTGAACAAGTCTGACATCTGTTTTAAAGGCTCGGTCGAGTGATGGAATCAAACACGACAACTCTTGATATTCTTGATTGTGTGGCTTAAAGAATGGAGTTACCTTCCTTGAGGGCCTCGGAATTTTGTGTGTTCGCCGTTTTAATAGCAGTGCGTGTTGAGGACATCAGCGATATGTTATCCAATTTGTGGACTTAACAAGGGTAATGGAAGTAAGCAAACATGATAACTTTGATATCGTTGTTTGTCCTGGTTTTGAAATGGTGTTCTCTTCCTTGATATATATCGCCGCGTTCTGTTTTCACGACCCCGTATTAAGAAGGTTTGAAGCTGTATAAGGGAGTTACAATCTGGAAATGTCGCTGTTTCGGTTTAAATGATGCTGTTAAAATGGGAAAGGGGAAGATAGCGCCTTCGGCCCTAACCCCTAGAACTCGGTAACATTGTGTATAGTAATCTTTCAACCTTGGCCCCTTCCCATCACACATCGTTTCGTTGTAAGGACCGGTTGTGATCATATCGATGTGCTTAGTTTGTTATCAGTATTGTATAACAGTATCGTCCACTCTCACTCGACCGTTTTCTGAGATGCGATTACTGTAGAAAAAGATTTTTTAGTCATGAGGACCTAATTTTTGCTAAAATTCGGAAATGGCTTTTTGCATGGACCTAATTTTCGCGCGCATCGTATGATAGTATCTTTTGTCTATATGAGCGCAAAAGTCTAAAATAATCCAAAGTGATGGTACAAGACTACCAGACTGGCGACATAGCCTACTGTAATCAATAATGTTCAAATAATGAGGGGTAGTAACAGCAGTAATCGGACTTGCATTCGCCTATACAAATTCTTTTACAAGATGTAAGCCCTTTGAAAATTTTTAATGAAACGTTTTTTTCTTTTCTCTGGAAGCAATTTTCATGAGTCAAGCTGGATTCGCGAACTTCGCGAAAATTAAATCCTCGCAAAAATAATCACTTACACAGTTTCGGAGTATAGTTCAGTGAAAGTGAACCGGTCTTCAACTTCCTATAGCCCGATCGCTTCCAGTGATAAGGCATGTATCCATATTATCATCCTTCTTTGTTTTTATAACCGCAAGCCTCTCAGGCTGATGATATCGCATCCGATGAATTTGATGAAACGTTTAACCTTTTCTTATACGGGCTGTTCTATGCGTCATACAAACCCTTTTATAATAATATTCTTTCTTTAGTGAACGTTTTGTGAAAGTGAGCCAGTAATCAACTTCTATAGACCGACTATACCGTCTCGCAATGCAGTGATAAAGTCTTTATCCATATTACACATTTCTTTGTTTTTTAACCTCAAGACACCCAGATGATATTGTATCGGATGAAGTTGATGAAGTACTTAACCCCCAAGATAGCCTGGCTCACCGGCTGTTCTGAGTGTCCTACAAACCCCATTGTAATGGTATACCTTTCTCTCTGCGTGACTTGCAGCCATCTATCATCAGTGTTTTGTTTAGAGAGGCCGTTCAGCTGGTATAAAACTAGGTCGAAAGATTTGTTTGGTGATTTAAGCAGGTCACTTTCCGGGATGCGCTGAAAGACTTTCGGTGATTTAAGGGGTTCACTTCCTAGAATGCGCACATTTGTTTTCAGTGTGAATTAAGACTTCATGGTGAGGGAAGAAATTATGGGTGAATCTACTTTTATTCAAAGCAAATTTGGCATTTTGATTCAGCTTATGATATCTAATTGATAATTTGATTTATCTTATCAGTGATCTCTTTTATACATGAATGTGTTCTGACAGATGTGTTGACGTCAGTGCAGTAATTTCACCTCTGAGCAGGAATACTGTTTATAAATTGTAGGTCTGCGGTGATCATAGTTTATGGCACAAAAAATATTTGATTAAGGTAGTTTTCTTTATATGACGTCATTTTATAAATTATCTTTTTGTCATTGCTATCAAGCGGCAGCAAGAAGAAAAGAATGCTATATGGTGACGTGAAGTCAAAGGATTGGATTTTTGGAGGTTTGGTCGGCTGCGTTCGCACACCCACCTCGATTTCAAATTGTGTAATAAAATTATATTAATGCATTATGCCCCTTATTTGCCAGCAGTACACACCATTACAGTATGTTTAAACAGAGTACTTATGTAAGTGCAGGAACATTAGCGCATGCTATATGAACAGAAAGTTCTCAAAAGGGACGAAAGACGTAGGTTATTTATTCTGTGTAGGTCTGTATGTGCACTTGAATGCCGGCGTCTTTTCAAGTTAGAGACAATATTTCTATTCCGTTTGGTGATGTTAAGTAACTCATGTACATTTAATTCTTACGGACATTCACATCGGTTTCAAAAAAAGTAGTGCATAACTGTGTAGGCGTCAGTAGCCTAAATCTTCACTTCAAAACTTTGCGCAAGATGCTTCATCAGTTTTGTAGCATAGTTTTTTTATGATTTTTCTTTTCATGGAAAGAGGGTGAGGTGGGGTTGGGGAGCAGATACATGTGTAGATTGTAATTCTATAAGGCAGTGCCAAAGAAAAAAAAAGTGCTCAGGTAACAAACAACAGGAACAACAGTTGTTAATCGTTAATGACTGTACATGTAAAGCACACAGCATCCTTAAGTCTTAGGGCCATGGGAAAAGAATTTGAAGTGCGTTCGTAATTTTTAAAATTTTTTAATTTTTGTGTAAACTTTATTTTTGTTTTCTGATCGTCCTGTATATCAGCAACTGACTCCAACAAATTCAGGACGCTGGTTGAAATCTAGTCTGTTTTTGTTTTTTTTTTTGCATGCAAGGTCAACGGTCTAATGGTATATTTGGTTAAGTGACGATGTCGGCGTGAGGTACATCTGTGTCGTTTGAATCAGGTTATCTCTTTACGCACATCTGAAGACCCTGGAAGTCCAATAAAACTCAAATCTAGTAACTCCTTAGTAGGATAAGAACGAAACTGGTAAATCTGTTTTCTTACTGCATGTTCTGATAGCCCAGTTTCGCGCGGCTTGGACGGCAAATTTGGATCACTGAGAAGTGCTCTCCATTTGAGTACTGCACTTTTAGCAGTAGGAGTCCCAAAATGGCCTTCTGATTTGCGTCACTTGGTGGTAAACCCCCTCTACCGATGTCACCAGTGTGTACTTTGTAAACTGTTTGGCCAAGGATTAGCGTCTCTCCAAGCTGTGGAGGCTGTGAGGAAATGAAACATACAACCCTCTTGTGCAACCTGAGGATGGGGGTTGTTGCAACAGTGACTGCTTCGTGTCCGTTTGATTGTGATTTTTAAGTACATGTGCTCGCTTCTCTTTCGCAGCGTGCATATGATAAGACTTGTGAATATATCAGGAAATGTGTGTGTTTCTGGGGAATGCTTGTGCGATTTCATTTCACTGTCGTATATTGTCTGTAACATCTCTAGCTTCTTGACATTGGAGCAGATGAGAACCTTTCTTATGAAGTTTTTTTTTTTTCTCAGTTTTCAACTAATGTGAACTCTCGATGTATTTGCGTCTAAAGAAAGATACCATTAGCCATCATGGATGCATGGTTTGCAAATGCATGAGTGGCTCTCAGCAGCATCCAACCTGCATTCTATTCACAACATTGTAAAGTATCTTGATGATTATTCAGCAGTCGATCCGCGTAATTGCAATATGCTTTATCACAACTAATGCTTAATTTCAGTAGGTTTTTTAAGACTTATGTATACTGTTTCTAAATCACATAAATTGCCCATGCAACAGAACAAAGTAGACTTTATTTCTAGGGCCTATTCCTACAAATACCACATAGGCCTACATTTCAGACATATAAAAACGAATCTTCTGGTGGAAGGCCTCCGGGTGACTGACACCCCGCACTTGAGAAAAGTGTCAGCTGTCTAAGGCCTCTAAGCTTTTTATTTTTTTTTCTACAATTTGTCGTTAAAAGGCCACATTGTGGCCACGTGGTGGCCTTTATAGAGAACACTTCAGCAGTATCAATATTCCATGTGCAAGCCCCCGAGAGATTGCGCACTCAAGCTTATGGTCTTTCTATTATTCTTTTCTTTTTTTTTTTTATTGCGGGGTTATGGGGCGCATTGTCTTGCGTTTTCATTGTTCTTTCATGGTAATGAAGTGCAGTTGTTTGTTTTTTTTATTTTTTCTATACCCCCACTTGCTTTTTATTTTGCTTGGTTTTATATTTCGTGCATTCGGATCTCTGAGTTTTGGGTAGCTGGGTATATGGCGTTCAGAGGGGTCCGGGTGTTGCTTCAGCCATCTTGTTGTTTTATACTGTACGTTCAGATTTGTTCTTAGATGATGGAAATGCAGTATTGATTTAGTGTTCTTGAAATTGTACACCGTATTGTATAAAGTAGTAGATGAGAGCTTGCGCTTTAACAATGAGATCTCTTAGCATCGTAAGAATTGCAGTCTTGAGTTGGTGTTGAACGCATCCCTAATAATGTTCAACATGCAGAGTTAGTGTAATTCTTAGGATGGGAAGAGATCCCATAGCTAATACGCTATCTCTGAATTGCTTTGTTTGGTCACTACCATTTTAAATAAGTACTCAGATAAATATGCAGTACCTGAGTTGGTTTTTTGTTGGTGTTTACGCAAGTGTTTGAATCCTATTGAGGTTACTTCAGAAATATGGACGAGTGATGTGCGATTATAGAGGGCTTGCGCATTTACGATGCGGTCTCTTACGTCGTAATAATTACATTCGTGTATCGATAGTGAATATATCCTTAGTAGCGTTCAGCTTGTAGAGTTAATGTAATTCTTACGCTATTTAGAGATTCCGTCGTTGAAGCGCAAGTTCTGAAAGTGAGGTGTTAAGTTTTCTCGAATCTTCATGTTAGATATCTTTGCTTACTAAATATTGTTTCTAATGCGGACTCCGAATTTTTGAAGCGTCTCTTCTTATGCTTGTGCAGTCTGCGCCGCTAAATTGCAACTCCTCAGGAGGAAGGCAGAGGTTGTGATTAAAAGATTTGCGATTATCCAGTGACTCTTAAATATAGAAATAGCATTTGGTGATGTGGAAAGTGTTGCGATTAAGAGTTTCCTATTATCTGAACTACGATTTGAACGGAGTAGACTGTATTTGCTATCTCTTCTGCTGTAAGAACCGCTGTCAATCAAAACTGTGCATATCATTTTGTGTCTGTTTTTGTTGCGTGTCGCGCATGTGGCGAAAGCGACACACACTAATATTTTTTCGTATACATGTTGTTTTTTTTTTAATTTTGCAATACGTAGTGTAGTAGAGACAATTAGTGAAGGGTCGTCACTGCTGATGGACGATAGGTGATCTGCACCACAGGACTTCATCTGGAGACTTCACATTTTTGTTGAGTGACTTATGAAAATTACATAAACTGAAATATGCTTCGGATGTGATAGTTTAGTAACAGGAGACAAGTACATTAAGTAAGAACCGTGAATACGTGTTTTTATAGTTTTAGTGGAAAAGAGATTGACCTGAACTGTGAGTGCGCAAAGTAACTTCTGAACATACATTGGACAGTGTGCAATTTCTGAAGGAAACAACTCGAGTCTAAATCAAGATCTGAAGCTGTTCATCTTTGCTAAAACGGATGACTCATAAACGTAGAAACTGCATCTTTACTTAGATTTTTATTTGACTACGAGGATTTGATTTGTTTTAAAAGAGCGAACTAAAAGTGACAGAAATTTCGCACTGTGTGTTGAGGATGAGCATCAAGTCTTTCTCTGATTGGCTGATCGCTAGCTAGGTCAGCATCGGAGCAAGGCACGCAACAGCGATGGGACGAACCAGGTAAGGGCGGAGTACACGACTCTATTGCTTTCGGTTACAGACCTGTAAGAGGATTGGACCCTTTTTTCCTCTATGGGCTATATTAACATTTTGAGCCGCCCACTGAACCCAAAGATTTAGCTTTCACCCAGACCCATACCAGATTGAAGCTCATTATGTGGCCCAAATTTTAAGACTTACCCAACCCTTGCAAGCCCGATGAAATTTTGAGCTTGGTTGCTATTTGTAAACAGAGCCTATGTTTTTCACTGGTCAACGCGAAACCCCTCCTCTTCCGCCTGAGCACACCCTTGACCTGGCAGTTCCAGCCCAGGGCTAAATAGTGCCTGGTAAAATAAAGTAAAATGGACACAGATTCCCATGATATCAAAATTTCCCCCCTGGAGCCCTTATTACTGGAAGCAGGGCATGCCAAAAGAGGGAAAAGGGGAGATCAAATAGACTTACAGGCCTGTAACCTTTCTATTTCGTCCTTTTCTGGGTGTTTAAAAACAAGAACGAAAGATAGCAACGAAAGGAAGAATGAGAGAAAAAACCAGGATGTTAAATGAGAAGAGCTGGAGATAGTATGCAGAAAAACATGGAATGAAAAACTCTGGAATGTCGATGTGGTGACACATAAAAGGAAAGAAGAGAGATGGCGGCTGGAATGTAAAAGAGAGATGAAGGAAAGAAAAGAAGAAAAAATAATTCTTAAAAAACATGGATGTAAAAGCAGAGAGAGAGAAATAAATAATGCAAGAAAGCTGAATGAGAGCTACAAAATGTCGATGCAGTGAAAGAAAAATAGACAGAATAAAGAAAGAGAACGGCTAGAGAGAAAGAAAGAAAGCACATTACAAAGAATCGATACATCTTGTGCTTCATGTTTTTTGTTGTTGTTTTTTTTCTGTGTATTAAATTTTCCTGTCTTTTCTCCCACCACTCACCATTTATTACAACTTGTGGGCTAATGTCATATTGATGCCTCCGACGTCGCTAATGAATAATTATCTTTACAAGTTCCAATTAGGAAGAATTAGAGCGCAGAACACGAATAAGGAAAAAAATAAGGGAGATAAACGAAAGAAGCGAAAAGGAGAACGAAAGCCCGCTGACAGACGAAAGGGTAATTACCTCCCGTCGAAGAGAACTGAGGTCCGGTATTACATGGGAGATATGCAACAATGTGAAATTCTAAGATTAGATGCTTTAGTATTTTCAAGGGCGTAGAACAAGAGAGACGCCAGCTTGGGCCCTAAGCGCAAGTCCTTGCTTGTTCACTTCTCTGTAAAAACTAGCTGTCAGTTTCGTTATCAGTGCTTTGGTAGATCCTCTAACAAAGTAAGGATTTTTNGGGGGGGGGGGCATCCTCATTTAAGTCTTGAGTACTCTTGAGGTTCACTTTTCAAAATAATACTGTTAACACAATCGAGGGGTAATTATTGTGTTAGGTATGGAAGTTAATGTTACATTTGCATGATGTTTGCCCTGTGTTGGCCTATAGGGTTGTGAACAGCTCTCTTTAAGTCATGTGAAATACATATCACCTTATAGACGGACGACCCGTTAGGTATACTTTTATCTCATTTTTATTGATCCATCCATTTAACCATGCTCCATCTATCTGTCCATCTATCCTTCCATGCATCCATGCATCCATCCATCCATGCATCCATCCATCCATGCACCCATCCATCCATGCATCCATCCATCCATGCATCCATCCATCCATCCATCCATCCATCCATCCATCCATCCATCATATCTCTTTGTGAGTCCCCATATCCATCCGACCGAATGTTTGCCTGACCTTCCACTACCCATCTCCTTTCATTTCCTCTCCCAGCGAGATCACAAACCCAGCACCCTTTGTTCCAAAGCATTCTCCTGAATGCCCGGCCACCCTATCACCCCGATCAATGATCGACCTGATCGTGGAAGCGAGTGAGTGCTGAGTAGCTGAGTACTCACGGCCAGGTACCGATTAGCCTCAAGTTCGTTCGTGTGATGCGATAGAATCTACTTCAGCGTGAGCGTCCATGACTACCACACATACGAGAGTCCGGTGGTTTTTTTGGAACGGTTCTCAACTTTTGAAAGAAAGAGGTCGTTTATGTTATGGTTCTAAACTCTTGAAGATAGGGGTCGTTTATGTTAACGTTCTAGACTTTAAGAAAGGGGTCGTTTATGGTGGGAATTTTAAACTCTTGGAGAAAAGGGGCTGTTAATGTTAGGGAGCTTAACTCTTAAAGAAAGGAGCTGTTTATGTTAGGGCTCAAAACTCTAAGAAAATAGTCATGTTTGCAGAATTCTGGATTCTGAACTAAGAGATCACGTACGCAAGGGCTTTAATCTCTTGATGCAAAACGCCGCTTTCGTAAGGGTTCGAAATTCAGAAGTTTGGGCTGCCATTTTCTCGATTTCACACTAAAGAATCACCCAAAAAGGTCGACAGTAATCCCCTTTGTATTGGTTACATCTAAAGGGCACAATGTATCCTTTTGCCAGAACAGTCATTTTACCGAAGATGCTTACAAACCAACGACCAATACACCATCATGGTAACACGATCAGTTTTGAGCATCCATTGTGGTAAACAGCCACTGTAAAAAGTAACATGATTTCAGCTTAACAATGACAGCTATTCAAACTGAACATCCAGCTCGATGACTGTGTATTGCATGTAGTTGGATATGGGCTATCAGCTCAATGATTTATGATGATATAATATAAGAACAGTGATATATGCTATTATAAAACGGTGATCAGACGTATCTTCAAATTTTATGCCAGCTGGCCTATGACGCCCCTGCATTCAACAAAGCAGGCGTGAAAATGAATTGCTCTGAAGGCCCATTGCGTAATTTGTCATCCGCTCAGTGTTTTCCCCGGGAGCTTTTGTCGGCTTGGTTTCCATCTCCCACCCCTCCCTCGCTACCCCAACAACCCCTTCCCGTTCCGTTTCCAACCGCCAAAGTGCATTTTTATCGCTATTTTCTCGCCAACCTTCCCCGGTAATGAACTGATTAATTAACTTGTTAGTCATGTGTAACCGCATCCCTTCTGGCCCCGTCAACACCAATCCCTGTTGCCGCTGCAACACGTAACCATGATACCGCCAGGAGCATTCGGGGGGAAAGTAGTGACAAAAAATAAAAAGAGAGAGAGATTCTGACAGATTTCCCCGCGGTCAACAAAGCGACCGGCCGACGATCGGTTTAGACTAATGATATCGACCGGTCAGTTGCGATGGATCGCCGAAGAGTATCAAACCTGACTCCAAGGGTGGATCGAGTTGTGTCCAATCACTGCTACAGCCTGGAGTGCTGGATGGTTGAAATCAAGGGGAGGGAGAAAAAAGGGATACTGATAGAAGGAGAGATGTTCAAATGGGGAAAGCAAGAGGGAGAGTCGGTATGGTATACCTGGTTAGACTGCATAAGATATAGGTATGGAAGATTCAGAGCGATATATATTGATAATGCTTCTTTTACTTTCGGTAGGAACATGGACGCCGGCAGGGTGGCCGATAAGTTGAGCACTTAACTTTAGGTACGGAAGGTCCTGGATTTGTCATGCCGGCAGCAGGTATTTTTTACGGTGTATAAAGGACATCCACTCGTCGGCGGTCTGACTGGAGTTCAAATCACGTCTCTGATATAATCAAATGTATGTTGGAAAAGATTTTAAAAAACTCAACATGGACACAGAATGTGGCTGCTGTGTACATTTTGAGTGTTAGGTCGACAGTATGGAACAAACTAAACAGTGCTCGCAGACACAGACAGGTCTTATACACCCGCATTATATATATCCTTTTAGACTCATCTCAATTCATTTATATTGAACCAGGTTATAGAAAAGTAACATATGGGCGATCAAGCATCATCATACATGGCCTATACAGAGGTAGACATGGAACATAACTGCATAATTCACTAGATGGAAAACAAGAGACAAAATTTACACCCGAAGCAACAGTATCATGCAGTATGTGTGGTAATAATATTGCTTATGGCTGTGCAGAAAACAAGAAAATGGAAAATAATATCGAACCTAAAGATAAACGAGCTTCGAGCCCGCTGGCCATTTTCGCTTGTTTTGCCCTTTGCTCTTGCACAATCTCCTTCTAATCGCTTGCCTGTCACAGCTGCCGTCGTGCCATTATAGAAAAGCGAATAGCATTATGATATTTGATGTGCAAACACGCTGAAAGTATTGAATGGCTAGAACTGTTTTCGTCAGAGTTATCACAAATTGGTGCTGTTAATGCTAAATACACAAACCCACTGCTCCATATTTTCCTTTCTTTTTTCGGTCGTTGTTGCTCTTATTTGCTATTGAAATGTCAGCGTTCTGTTTTCTTTGATTGTGGCTGCATTTGGATGCATTTGTGTGCATAGGATAGTTCTTTGGCGGTTTATTTATTGTTTTGGTGGGTTTTGGGGTTGTTTTTGTTTTTTTAATAAAATTGTCGTCTTTTTATGTCAAGAATACTAGGTCCGGGCCAAGTTCCTAAACTGATACTGTAATATACAGACTGAACTTTAGTTCTGCTAATTATATCAGTCTGAAGCACTACACATCGTCTAGCACTGTCTGATGCTGATTTTAGTGACTCCCATATTGGGCAATGCTATACAATTACAAACGTTAATGGTATCAGTGGTCACTGTTTGTTTTAGGACTACAACCTCCTGTGCCTCCTGTAGGAAGGTAAATCGATGATACCGGCCTGCTTTTTGTTTTGTTTTTTTTAAAGGGCATAATGGTAAAGGAGCAGTAACTGTTAAAAAAAACACATGAAGAGCGTTTTCCAAAGCTCGGTATGTGGTCTCTGAATATAATATTTGAAATAAAGGGAAATAACAGTGATAATTGCTCTTCACACATATGTTTTTATTTACTGTGAAATGAGGAGTGCAGATTTTGAGTCTGAGTGAGTTTTGAAATTAACATAGAAATGCATCTTTGAAAACACCACCAGCTCATTTTTCAACTAAAGTGCAATTACTGAGTTCTAGAAAAACGCTCTTCATTATGTGCGCAGCAGCATCTTCCTCCAGCTCAGTATCCGTTTATTTTCACTGATTCGATGTCTGGCGCAGTGTCTGAATGGCTATAAATGGCAAGGGACTCAGGATCAGGTCATGAGTTCGATTCACGACCACGGTCATGTTGTAAACGCCCTGGGAAAGCATTTCATTCCCATTTTCCTCAGGTTGCTAATCTGTAAAATAAATACTTGGCTATAGGCAGATGAAAATATTTCCAGAGTGCCGGTGATCAACGCCAGTAAATGGCAGCGGCACTGTATGCTTCCCCAGGGTATTGAGAAAGTCATAGAATAATCAGGCCTGCTGGGATAATAATAATATGAGGTCGTGTGAAGCGGATATTAGCCTAAATACGAGACTGATAACCCGCATTGTTGTCCATATCACTGTTAATTTACGCGAAACATTCACTGCCGCCGACTCGTCTCTCCATAATGTACCCATTCTTCACTGTGCTATGTCAGTCAGTGTAGACAGCCCCGGCGTCCTGACCACGCACCCGATAAAAAACAAGAAAACAAGGACGTCGTTCCTGTATCGAACTAACGAACGAGGCATGGGGAGTGTGAGTAAGCGTGTGAATGAAAAGAGAGCAAGAGTGAGTGAGTGAGTGAGTGGCATACATGCCGCCATCGTCCCACTTTAAATCGCTCTACATCGAGCAATTTAATCGAAGCGTCGAACGTGCATACGCTAGCGCCGGTGGTTGTGAAGAGGGAAGGCGACAGTTTCTTTGGCTGGGGTAGTGGTGGTTGAATTTATTGTGCTGCTGTGTGGTGCTGTGACTGTAGGGGGTTTGCTTGACTGTCTGTTTAGCTGGTTTGCGGAAAACATAATAATCTCTCGAAGACGTTAGAAAGATCTAGATGTGAATTTCCTCAGATTGGTTTCCTTAGCTTATAATCCGAGAGATGTGACAACTCGATAAGAAATGTGTTCTGTTGGATTGAGTTGATGTGGTGCAGTGGTTGGTTTGATCGTAAGTTCACTCTAGAGCTACTATTAATATTGTCGCTTAATATGCTTTTAACATTCAACTGTGGCAGGCAAGGTTTGCTTGCCTTACAATTAGGTGGCTGGATCGACATATGAACCAAAATTTAAACTCTCTCTTTTTCATTTTTTTTTCTACTTTTACTGCTACGAGCAGTGTATTGTAGTTTTATTTGGTGAATTAAAAAATAATAATAATAATAATTATACGCTATTTTTAATCGGGGAAAAGGAGGAGGGTAGCGGAAAGTTTGGTATAATCTCCAGTAGCGTTTGTTAGATGTATTTGGCGAAAAGGGTGTGTGTTCTAACTGCAGGGGTCTGGGGCTTAACAATGAAGTTACGTAATAAATATACGAAATAATGACTTCGTAGAGGAAGCCTTCTTTTATCCATGAGAATGAACCTTAATCTAACTGTAGTATTGATTGATTGATTGATTGATTGATTGATTGATTGATTGATTGATTGATTGATTGATTGAAACATATGGCATGTCAGGATGATATTGAAGTGTTTCAAGACAAAACACAGTATAACTATCTTTATCTGAATGCTTACGTGTGAAGTTTCAAGGACGTGACTATTACTTGTCATTGTTATCTTCCCTTTGCACTGTGGTCATAAGAAATCCAGGATACTATAACAAA
>JAWQUT010000051.1:1978813-1994817 GCA_033807755.1 Ellobium chinense | reverse complement strand
ATCCGGCCATCTATTGGCCTTTTTCTTCGTTTTCTGTAATGTCCCTCCTGTCACATAAGATTTATTCAAATGATTCATGTAACTATGATTTCCATCATATTATATACCGAATATAACCCAGCTGGTCTACGCAAATATGACACTCTAACACGCGTATAAGGGAAACCCTTTATACATGAAGACAAAAAAAAAAATGCGCTACTGCGAAACACTTCTCAAGCCCCACAACAATATTTGGGTTATATCCGTTCTATGGATGTTACGAAATGTGCTAAAAACCGAGCAGTTGAGATCTTCCTACGAATTTTTGTGACAAGCGTTATAAAACATTACGGAGAATTACAAAGAGCCACTTCGGCAGGTTCCGGTAACATTCGGCCGCCATCTTTAGGCTCAGCAAGCAATCGTTGGCAGATTTGTAGTGCAACAAAATACTGTGTACAATAGAATCTATCACCTAGACCAGAGGGTCCCTCTTTATCAGCTTGGGAGTAGGGGGGCGTTGCCTGTTTCGTAATGTAATTTTCATGATGGGTCACATCTAAATGACAAGGGCATATTTCACCATAATGCATAGCACCGAACAATGTAAAGAACAATGTTTTAGGACCCCCTCTCCCCCCCCCCCCCCCCNCCCCCCCCCCATTTTGGGCCTCCTTATTTGGGCCAATGATTGAGCATTTCTCACGTAGACCAATGCGCAGCTGAAGATGCGATCATGGTAACCTACACAACAAAATGGTGCAGAATATTCGGCGCAGTACATGTTTCGTCACATCACACCAAGCGCAATTTACTTATACTATAGACTTGTTATTATTCTGCATCTCACGCATCATATATCTCCTGTTCGATAATTTCTTCCGCGTACACGACGCAGTCTGGTATGTGGTAACCTGTCGTGCTGTTGTCAGAAATCGAAGTCGAATGTTTAATAATTGAATGCTTATCCAGTCTTAGTCTGATGCCTTGAATGCACTTAATGTTGCCACGGTTTCCATTATTCATCCGTGTCTTCCCTTTTACTTCTCCTTCTTCTCTCTCTCTTTCCCTCCCTCCATCTCTCTTTTCTCTCTCCCCACTCATCCTCCTCTCCCTTTCATTCTGACAGGTACATTCATGATCTTTTATTGGGACTTTCTCAGGTCATAATCATATTTTATTTATTTGCTAGTAGAGAAATGAATTAGGCCCACTCATTTTCTAGGCAGCATCGTCTATAGATTACGGCAATGTAACAGACGAAAGATTTTCTGGGAATCCTAGAACTAGAGAATGAAAAACGCTTTTCTTACAATGTAATCCCAAATGGAATTTCTCACAACTTTCCATCTCAGTACCATTTAATGTGCTCACGAACAAGGCTATTCCACAGAACGTGTTGAAAGAAAAACTGCATTTAACCAAGTGCCTGTCTTTGCTACACAAACTTGCTTAGTACGAGATAAATAGCGGAGAACAAGAAATAAATATTAGATTGAGTTTTTAGGGGCGTTTTAATTATGGAACATGTTGCACGACATGGCCCGTCCTGGAGCACGAGACAGTTAGACCTTTGTGCGTGTGCCAGACATATCCAGGCAACGACGGTCCTCTACCGGGCAGCCAGACTATTGTGTAAACTCACTCGTGCCATTTGGCTTTAAGTGTTGTATTTTACTTTGCGTTTAGGCGGATCTTGGGCTCGATCTTTATGAACCGTCTGGGGTTCCTGGGAATCGGTGGTCGTGTTTCATTTTCCTTGATATTGAGAAAGAGAGATGAATGAGATTGTAAAGAAAATCGGAAGTGTCGTATGTCTTTATATCCATCTTTCAAACGCTCTTATCCATCCATCCATCCATCCCATTGGACAACTTATCCACCCATTCCTTTCTGTCTCACCGTCAACCTTTAAACTCCAACACAGCTTCGATTTCACATATTCCTTAGCTATTGCTTCCGCTCCGCCCCGTTTCCAAAGCCTCTGACGGATTGAAGACTCAGTCAAAGTCGTACTTCAGTTGAAATCAATAATTAGACTCAGCCCATCTTCATCTCGTCTTCTTTCCACCCCCGTTTCCTCTTTCACAGTAGAACTCTGCTTGTCAAGAGTCTTCAATAGCCACGCTGACGTGAAATCAAATCAACCGTAAGGAAGTCCCATCAAGCTCTCGGCTTTACCGGCACCCGCAGGCCCGTCAGAAGAAGCTCACGGCTGCCAATCTTAATCACACGCGTAGAGTCCTTCCAAGGCTTTTGTGAGCTCACCGGCAATACTTAAAGAGACAATTAATTTAGAGAGGAACATCAGCATTTCTTCATCCGCAGGGTTGCAGCTGAATAGAAAAATTGATTTACAGAAAGGAGTGAATTCGGTTTACTTTTCACGTGACGTCTCTGAAGGATTTTCCCTCCGCAGAGTGAAAGTGTCTGTTGCTAGAGCCTCAAGACTTTCGCTGTCTTAGCATAAGAGAGTCTTCTAACTGTTGAATCGTGCAAGTTCCATGGCCAGTTGGTTGACGGGTTTAGACCAGCTGTTGATGAGATGTACATTTTGTACTGATCTCAGAATGATTTCAGATTCCGCGCTGTATAAACATTCATGTCAGTTGGCACATCCGCAAAGATGTCCCTTTCTGTACAGCTCAGAATCTTTCACGAGCCTGCTTCATGCATCGTCGTGAGGTAGAACGTTTGGCTTTTGGTGCAAGCGATCCCAAATTCGAATTGTTTCGCCGGCAGATTTCTCAGTTGGAATTTTTAGCAATATTTTACACGCAGACTTCCAGAAGTTAAAGCCTCCTATCTGAAACTGTGCTCAAAAAAGGATGTTAAAACCTAACCTGAGCAAACAAACATTCTTTGTGGGTCAATGAAAATTTGATCAGTAGGTTTTGTGAATTTACCAACTTGCCGAGCTAGAATCAATTTCTTAAGTAAAACATGAGTTTTACTTACAAGAGTGGATGGACTGAACATTATTGGATACGGTTGGGGCTGTTGCGTAATATACTTTCAAAGTCTGCAATAAATCCTTTTGTCATTTGTGAGAAGTATGAAAAGATCAAGAAAGCATCTGAAACGATCGTGCTAGCCGTCCTTTCTCTCTGATCTTGAATTGTCTCACCAACATGTCCCCTGCCTTTGTAATGGATGTTGACCAGAGCTTGCTTGTTCGTTTCTCTTCATATAATAATATCTGTCCACGTCTCCTTCCGCTTGCTTTACTTGTCATCGCCCTTGTGTCCACAAAGCCGAGGAAATGAGAACTTCGTATACGGTCCTGCACGTCCGAAGGCTGGCCACTTCTACTTTCTGATCAGTCCTGATCGAATCTTGGCAAACGCCAGTAGTCTCAGGGTAAGAGGCTTGGTTCTTCTTCAGTTCCACCCTTGAAAGTTATGTGTATTGGCAGATGACATCTTAACCACAACATCCTGTCTGGAAGGGGAAGGATGATAAGGGGATATTTTCTATCTGTGGCACGTTTTCGGCACAGAGTGTACACGATCTAAGATCTTGTGTGGAAGAGGGGGCAGGGGATGGTAGGAGAAGCAGAATGAGCCAGTTTTTTCTTCGCCCCCCCCNNNCCCCCACCCCCACACCTTTTTTCCTTTCCAAAGAGTTGGAAATTGAAATGTACGATACAACGTCCACTGTTAACGTTGTTCTATTTGGATGAAATGCAGAGCTGCTTTCATCTTCAGACACCTGTCTCTAACATTCGAATCCATTTTAAACAAAATATTGTTTCCTTTGACAAAAACACTATGGAGGCGACGTCAGCTAAATTGGGCCCAGGGTAATCAAGACCGTTTCTGGCGTCATGGAAAGTGTTTAATATAGTGTCTTACTTATCAGCATTCAGACTTCAGCGTTCACTGTATAATATGTGAGCTTGTGTATTCCATAGTCAAGTAACCTAATAACGAACGAAAAGAGTCCTGCATTGCATTAAGGACGTTAATGTTGGCGTGTTTTCTAGAAAATGGCTTCAGGATGGCCAAAACCATGCCAGAAATAAGAGATGAACAGAGCCTGTTGCGTTAAATTTTGGCGATGGATTCATTGATCTGTTGCAGCAGTCTGTAATAATCAGAACGTCTGCATTGTGTGCAGTTTTGTAACTTTGCCAGGACGGAAAACAAGAAACGGAAAAAGGAAGAAATCCTTATGTGCATGTTGGCTCACAAAAGAAAAAAACAATTGTTCCGTGTGTTGGCTGCAATGGATTCATATTTTTCAAATTTTTTAAATGTTTATCTCTGTCTGGAAAAGTTGGCTTGAATTCGGAGGGTAGGTGTTTTCTAATAACACATAAATAAAACGTTTCGCTTGGATGCCAGAATATAATGTTTGCACTTCCTGGAGAACAGAATCTGCCTAAGGTGAAGACTGAATTTTTTTTTCTCCAATTTTAAGATTTCCTGTCGTCGGATCTCTACATCCTAACGGATATTAGTTCCCGAGGCGAGGGAATGAGCAGAAGTGAAAACAAAGAGATTATGATTTAAGAAGCAAAATATTTGGATTTGTTTGCGGGGAAAGAAATTTGGATATTGAAAACACGAGGGAAAAGCAGAGATGATCGTAATGATAATATTGTGCAACACAGCACTGATAATGTATAGAGGGCATCAGTGCAAAAATCCAGTGTATTCTTTTTGTGTGCTTAAGGCATTAGCATAATACGTTGGAATTACACCGGATTATTTAAAAAGTTACGCGTAAGGAGTTAAGCCTTCGCCTTATTAAAGACCGGATGCACGATGCACGAATTACGCAATGGAAGCTAAAATTTTGTAAGTTTTTGACGCACTCAGCCTAGATTATACTGGGTAAGGAGTTTAACTATTTTTAGTCATTACTAGATATATTTAAATATACTTGCTAGTTATCAAGATGCACTTCAGCAGAAGAAATCAACTTGACGTAAGACAGATCTTTAGGACAGTAATTGACCTGTAGAAATGATTGACACTTTGGTGTTAGTGCTTGGGGTCAGGGGAAAACCCGTGTGCTTGTGCTCTCTGTGCGGAATCGGATAATATACTGATTATCCATCCATCCATCCATCCATCCATCCATCCATCCATCCATCCATCCATCCATCCATATATATCCATCCCTCTGTCCAACGACTTATCCATCCATCCATCTGCCATCCACTTATCTATCCATCCATTTTTCCAACCTCATTCCATCCATGCATCCATCCATGGCTTTACTTAACTGTCCCTCTTACCGTGCATCTATCAAAATACATCCGTTTATCTGCTACATGTCTGTCTGTCCCGCGCAGGACTTTGCAGACCGTCCACCACCCTTCACCCCCAAATCACAGCTAAAACTTTATGCTCATGACAGCGACACGTGTGTGCAGATTTAGTGCTCAACTTCCAGACCAAACACCCGACCCAGCCGTCGCCGCATTGCGCCTGGATTGTTTCCAGAGGAATAGATAAAACATATTTAGTGATCGAAACAGATCGAAGGAGGCCTCCGTCGCTTCCGGCGGAATTCCAGCCCTTTGGGACTAGGGATTTCCAGTGAGCAGTTGGTGACATATGGTCGATCAGATTATAACTAGATTATAACTTGCGACTTTATTTAACAAACTGACTTAATATCGATGGACAGTGTTGAAGAGATAACTAATATGTCTTTGTAGCAGAATACGGGAATTGTCTGTGCTTTAAGTTTGATTGTCCAAGATATACACTCCCCTTCACAATCATCATTCTTACTTTTGCTTATTGGTTGTGGCCTTGGTTTCATGTTGGAGTGTGTTGATGTTGCTGTCCTTACCACAACAGCAGTGTTGCATTTGTGGGTTATAATAAGCTGCTTTCTTTAAAAAAAAAAAAAGAAAATCGAAAATAGGACTTTTATTTGCCCCTTAGGAAAGTCATGGAATTTTATAAATCTTATTCAGAATGCAGGTAAACATAGAACAGCATATATCATACATATGAATACAACATCTTATAAATCAGATCCATAATAAAGTCATTGCAAGTTGCCGCCGTGCAGCGCCCTGGTTCACCTCCCTTATACCCGGCTCTTAAGCTGGGTACTCATTCTATAGTGTTAAAGATGCTGTTTTTGGCAAATTGCCAGAGTTTCTGTTCTTGACTGCAACCCCAAAGTTGCTGTTTTTGGCAACATTACATAAATTAGCATTCATAGCTACAGTATCAGAGTTGCTATACCTTGCTACGTAGCCAGCGTTGCCGTCCTTGCTGCAATGTCAGCGTTGTTATACATCGCTACATAGCTCAGAGTTCCCGTTCCTGGCTGCTTTTGCCAGAATCGCTGTTCCTGTACAGTAAATTTCTCCTTGCTCAAAGGGCCTTAAGTTTGCATCTCCTCTTTAATCTTCCCTTTCCGTTTTAACCCTATTTTGTTTGCCCGTGCGATCGATCTGTCTGCTTGCTGCATCTGATATATGTCCGTCATGCAAATACGGGTAGGAGGACAACCATCTTTTAATGTTTTTATTTTTTTATTTGTGGTTGCTGCTGTTGTTCTTTGTTCGATAACGACGGGCGATGGGGGAGGATGTAACTTTATAGCAAGAGTTTAGGATAATGGGAAGAGAAAGAGAGAAAAAGAATGTTGCATCTGCAAATTGTAGCCATTAGGCTAATTTAGCTTTGCAAGGACAATGGTCTATCTCTCCCTGTTATTTTCTTTTTGCCTTCCTCTTCCTCGTTTTTAGGTATGGGAGCGAAATATGACAATGGACTCCTTTGATTGTTTTCTGTTATTTTTATCTTTACACCCACGACTTTTTATGCCCATTACGCTGGAACGTCGAACAGAAAATATTCCAGGATGTTATGCAAGTCAACAGTTCTTCAAGCCCGCGGAAGCATATTTATGCGCATGTCACCTCCTCTCCCCACCCTCACCCCCACCCACACACACACACACACACACACACACAAACACACACACACACTCCCCACACACACACTTTCCGCCGCCCACTCCTATTTCCCGCCTCGTTTTACATAAATTTGGCTATCCATTTGCACTTTAGTTGTTTCCGTTATTTTAAAACCTTTCTCTACCTCTTCTGACTTGAAAACGTTTTGCGTCGCCGGATTCTGTCAGGCAGAAGCTGGGGGCTTCAGCNTCTCTCTTTCTCTCTCTCTCTCTCTCTCTCTCTCTCTCTCTCTCTGTCTCTGTGTCTTTTTCTCTTTATGTGACTCACTCACCTCCTAACCATCCCCCACCCACATACACACACACACACACACACACACACACACACAAACACACACACACACCTTTTCCGCCGCCCACTCCTGTTTTCCCCCTCGTTTTACAGAAATTCGGCTATCCATTTGCACTTTAGTTGTTTCCGTTGTTTTAAAACCTTTCTCTACCTCCTCTGACTTGAAAACGTTTTGCGTCGCCGGATTCTGTCAGGCAGAAGCTGGAGGCTTCAGCCATGTCGTTCTCTTATTGCTGTAAGTTTTCTCCCGTGTTTCACGTGTATATTTAGCCTTTGCGCATGAACCGGAAATCTGTGCCAGCCATGATGGCGTCCCCTTTTGCATATTGAATGGTCTAGACAGCCGGGAGCGTTTCAGATCATAGACGGGCACGAGCCATAATTATTCATAATTTGTAGCGTGGGGCTGGTTAGTTCTCTTTCTTTCTCTCCCTCCCTCCCTCTCTCTCTCTTTCGTTCTTTCACCTTTATTCTCCTTCGCTCTCGTCTTCTGTTTATCGTTCCCTTCTCTTAAGTTCTTCCAAACTCTCTGGAGGATATGCTGCCGTCCTTGTCTGGTTTCTTGAGATCAAGTTTTTTTTGTGTGTCTGAATGACACGCGTGGCTGCCAGGCTGGAGTGTGAATGAACTGGAGAACGTATTTAGATTTTTGGGCTTGCTTGCATTGTCCCTATGCTCCATCGAGAGCATTTTTAGCTGATCTCATAAAGCCTTCTACAGGGTATGCCAGATATAGTGGAACTTTGATATTACACCCATCCTTGAGATGAAGTTACTGAATGTGTGTTATCAGAGGTTTTGGTCATGCAAATACGGGGATTTGTCTTTGTTGTTCTTTGTTCGATAAAGAGGGTTGATGGGGAGAGTGTCACTATATGGCAAGAGTTTAGGATGATTGGAAGAGAAAAAATAGGATGATCGGATGAGGAAAAAATAAAAACGTCGCCTCTGCAAATTGCAGCCATTAGGATTGTCTCTTGCTTATCTTAGAAAATACAGTGGAGCTCGAATAACATACCCATTATTGGAGGTTTTGTTTCACCCAGAATGCCTTTTTCTTTAAAGAGGAATGAAGCAGTTAGGACTGTAGAGTAAGAGTATGTGTTAAACAGGAAGCTTCGGTAAACAGTGGGCGTGTAAACAGAGTTCCGTTTTATTATTAAGATATTCTAATGTAACCATTAGATTTTTGTTCCATTGAGAGATAATTATCTGTGCATAGTGTAAGATGTAGAAACGATGCTGTGCTTTGCTCCTAACTGCTGAGGATTACAACTGCACCTTCACAGGAGCATGGGAAAGCTGTTAAATATCTTGTCAGTTCTCCATTTTTATTCAAAACGTGTACTTTGTTCAGAAAAAAAAATGTTAAGAATAAGCTAAAATTGCTATAAAGCTGATTTTAGATAAGCAGAGTCGAAGTGTGACCAATCACTAATCAGTCATCATGCCCGAAAACCTGCTCTGGCTGTTTCAAGCCAAAACGGTGTGGGAAGGTTGTTCCTTTTAAAAAATTTTTTTTTTTAATTTTTGACAAGTCGTGGCTCCCTGTTCAGGACATCTCATTAGTGTCAACGATTACAACTGGTTATTTATAGAATTTTTTTTTTTTCTGAGTAGACATCGAATTTTGGTGGATGACTTGAATTTACTGGCAGCCAGGGTGGTCACCGGGTGTCTGCGTTGTTTATTTGGATTGCCTGGCGGTTTGTATTCAGCTGTCTCTGTTCCAGAGGAGACAGCCAAACACAAAGTTAGAGACTTATATTGTTTAGTCAGTGTTGATCAAAGAATGAAACGATGCACTGTGAGAGTGGCGCGACGGGGCTGGGTAGAACATGGGGNGGGGGTGGGGGGGGGGAGAGAGTATCGTTTGGGAAGGTTATGCTATAGATAGAAAGACTTACAGGAAAAAAAAATATATGGAAAGCTGAGGAGGAAATTGAGAAAATGGAACTAGATAGGATGTCGATTTAAGCCCACATGGCAGTAGAGCAGCCCTAAGGCCATTAGTATTCTAATATGTTTGTATGTAGAGGTAGTGTGTGTCTCTGTGGGAGGGCGTGGGAGTGGAGACTGCAAAAAGAAACATGTAGAGAAACAGAAAAGAGTTAGTGTGTTTCTAAAAAGATGGGGTATGATGATAGAACTGAGACAAAGGAAGCAGAAGAGTTAGTTAAGCAAATGGCCTCACTGTTGAGTCTGTGTTTCTCGGAATAGATCTTTATCAGTGCCAAACATTCAATTAGGCTGGGGGTGTGTGTGTTCCCATTTTGTTTCTCTTAGGGCGAGGGCATTGAGGGGGNTTTTTTGGGGGGGGGGGGGGGAGGGGAGGGGTCATTGGGAATGAAGGATGAGGTAATGGCATATTCATTGTGTGGTTTATTTTCTTAAAAAGAGAGAGAGAGAGAGAGAGAGAGAGAGAGAGAGAGAGAGAGAGAGAGAGAGGGGGGATATACAAACAGAGAAACAGGGATGGGGGTTGTGTCGTACCCTATGAAAAGAAGGAGATAGGCACGTGATCGGATAAAAAAAATGCGTGCGTGGGCGGTAAAGGTCAAAGGTAAGATAGATTAGAGAATAGAAACGTGGAGGGAGAGGTATAGTTGCCCAATTAATCAAGGGCATGAAGTAAAGGGTAAAGGGGATGGCGAGGGTGAGGCAGCTCAGACTGTAGATACGGCCAAGGATAATAATGAGCAGATAGAGGCAGCAAAAACAGAACACAATAACATCAAAACAAGGGGCAAAGGAGTACATAAAGGAACGCGAAGTTGCGATTAAAGGAAACGCGATTATCCAGCAACTTTTATCAAGAAATATAGCATTGCGTCACGCAGAAAATATTGTGCTTAAATGGAATCTTGCATTTATCCGCATTGCGATTAAGCGGAAGTTACTGTGATAAAAGCATACAAGCACGCTGAATAATGATGTTGAAATGGAGAGAGAGGAATGAGCGGTTCTAACAGTTCAGTGAAGAGATTGGGGGGATGGGGAGGGGGGGGGCTGCTGGGGATCTGATTTCATTGTTGAGTAATCACATTCCCTCTCAACCGTTCACGTGAGTTTCAAGGATGATGGAGTTGATTATTAAGGTCCCGCCAACCGATCATTACAGTCGGAAGACAAGCCCCGCCTACAAATGACCGTGGACACAGAGCCTCGATTCATAATATGAATTAATAGCTTTCATAGTTCAAATACCAGTGGCCGTTACAAGCATAATCCGTACATTAGTTAACGCACGGCGGTAACCACCGACAAACTTCCAAAACATTAGTAGTGTTCACTGGTGCTAAGGCAATACGTGAATTCAAATTAATGAAGTATCCCATCATGCCTCACTTCTTCTTTGCTCCTCCAGTCGGGTCACTAAGCTTTGTGAGCTAACGACATCTCGGCCACGATAATGTTCTACTTCTTATTTTTCGGTATCTCACTCACAGACATGGATCTATTATTATATTTATGGTCGCACATGCGTGGGCATGAGTACACACCACAGAGTCATAGTCACATACGCCGTTTCGTAAAATATTTGAGAGCCTGCGCATTAACGATGGGATCTCTCATCATCGTAAAACTTACAGGAAGTCTGAATGTTGAATGCTACTATAAGGTTACATTCAACACCGATGCATTTAATGTGATTTTTATGATGGTGAAAGATCCCATCGTTCATGCGCAAGTTCTCATTTGTCTGGCTGAAGGACATGGCAATAGGACAGGTGTTTGTTTCCAGAGGTTAGTCAATAACTGGACACTTGGTCCGCCGCTTTCTAGCATTTCGCCGGACTGAGCCTCATTTCGCCGGACTGAGCCGTTTTTCATCAGTCAGGACCGACCCTCCGGCGGTTGTTGACATGTCTGTGCACTCGGCCACCTCTGATTCAGCCTTCAGCATTCTGGAACACGTAGGGTTGATCTGTATCAGTTGTTGCTTAATGGCTCAGATCCGGGAGAGAAAAGCTCAAAGAGAAATTCTCGAAATTATCGTCTTTGATGATAACGCAATTCGTTATTGCATCCCCTAATTTGTTTTCCATGTGTCTCGCTGTTTATCCGCTGTTCTTGTTGTTGTTATTTTTTTTTATGGCTTATTTCCCGAGTTGGCAAATTTCGTACCTCTTCACCCTTGCACCAGAGTCGTAATCTTGGTGAGGGCTTTAGCTATCACACTTTGAATGACAGCCAAGCGGAGAGGGTGGTCCTAGAGACAGACAGGGAAAGGGGCGTGAACAAAACATACTAGTGCCTGAGAAAANGGAGGAATTGAGACGATCCTGATTGTGGTGATAATCGCATGTTGTCGATGTTAGAACGTGGAACTCGCGTGCTTAATCTTACCTGTTTGGGTTCAAGACTAATTTGGCACAGTCTGGAATCATGGCATTCTGTCTGCAGTGTTGTCTGGATGTCAGCAATCTGCACCTCTTTGTGATTCTCCTTTTTTTATAGCTGTTATCTTGGCATTGACCTGCTCATTGTTGTCTGTGGTAATGATGGATCCGTTGCTGCCGCTGCTGCTTTTTTAAGTGTTGCCGGCACTCTTCTTTCTTGTTTTCGTACCCTGTAGAGGCTCACACAAGATGTGCAAAAGCCGTCTCTTTTTCGTGCGTGTGGTTGGCATAAATTTAAAACAGTATTTATGTGTTCTTTTCAACCTATGTCTTTCATCTCACCAGCTTTAGGGTCGTTGTTGCATGGATATTCCATTATGCTGAGCTTTCAGAGTTCACACTATTCATGTATCTTTACACCCAAACATTTATAGCAGCCTTCTGACAATGCCACAATGGTATGCTGCGGCTTCTTCCCCCTTCTGTGTTATGGTGAAAAAGTAATGTAACCGTTGTCTTTGATTACTTTGTCTCAGTCTGTCGTCCTGGACATTTGTATTTTGTAGCCCAGTGGAATGTTTTCTTCTTAAAGCATCGAGCGTCTTTTGCAAGGCTCCTTGTGGGCTATGTTACCCATCGGATGTTCTGTCTTTATTACCGTGAATCATTTTCCTGGGCGTCTTACGGAAGATGTCACTTTTTGCAGTGTTCTTTCTTCTTAAATCTTTGAACTCTTTCCTTCTTTGCCAACCACACTTATTGGCTGTCATGCCACCATGTGTTATTTCTCATGGCCTTGTGCATGTTCCTCTAACAAGGCTCTTTTCGGGCGATGCCTCCCATTGGAATTTTATTTTTTTTTTGCCCTTCAAGCCAGAGGGCTTTTTATTTTCTGGACTCCTCGCTGGTGCTGTCACTCACTGCAATGTTCTTCTTCTTAAAGCGTTGAGCTTACGTGTACTTTGCCGCCCAAGCTTTTTGTTTTGACATTATGTCATGTCACCATGTGGAATTGTTTTCTTTCTCATAGCCTTGTGCAACATCCTTAGTAAGGCTTCCTTCGGGCGATGTCACCCAGTGTGGAATAAATTTTCTTTCCTTTTTAAGTCATAAAGCATTTTTCCTAGGCTCCTTACGGGCGATGTCCGCACGGCAATGTTCCTTCTTCCTAAAACTTGAACCCTACGTGTCTTTTGCTGCTCAACTCTTTTTGACATTCTGCCAATGGCGTCGAATGCAATTGCTTGCCTTCTCACAGCCGTATGCATTGTCCTTAACACGGCTCTCTTCGGGCGATGTCACCCAGTGTAATATTCTTCGTTCCTTTAAGTCAGGAGGCATTTTTTTTTTCTGGGCTCCTTACATGCGATGTCACTCCCTCTTAAATCTTGAAGGTTACGTGTACTTTGCCGCCCACACTTTTGGACGTTCTGTCATGTCACCATGTGCAATTGCTTTCCTTCTCATAGCCTTGGATGCTCCTTAGCAAGGCTCCCGTTGGGCGATGTCACCCTCTTGAATATTATTCTTTCCGTTAGGCCATGAAGCATTTTTTTCCCTGGGCTCCTTGCGGACGATTTTACTCATGGCAATATTCCATCTTCTTAAAGCTCTTATTGGACTTTCACTTTGCGGCCCAAACTTTTTGATATTCTGTGATGTCACTAAATGCAATTGCTTGCCTTCTCATAGCCTTATGCATTGTCCTTAACAAGGCTCCCTTAGGGCGATGTCACCCAGTGGAATATTCTTCTTTCCTTTAAGCCATACAGCATTTTTTTCTGGGTTCGTTACGGGCGATCTCATGCTCTGGCATCTTCTTTCTTCTTAAACCTTTAACCCCTTTTGCCCAGGAGCCCAGGGCAGTGTCATTCAGGACGATATTCCTTCTTCTTAGAACTGTGAACCATTTTCTCCGGTTCTCCTCGGGCAGTGTCATCCGGTGCTCGCGAAATCTCCTTTATCTTTTTTAAGAGTGCGGCAGTTGTGTCCATGTTGCTGCAACGATCATCAGGTGTTGAGTGGCCATTATCGGGATGCTGTTTTAAACCGGTGTCAGTGTTGTTTTGAAATCTCCAGTCGTGTCATCTCGCGTGAACGTTAAAACCTTGTTTAGATTAGTGTGTCTCAAGACAGCTGGTACAACTCTGATAATTTTGCATCTCTCTCTTTCCACTTTCCAAGCATAGCAGCAGATCCAGGTTGCTGGTGTCGTCAAATGCCTTAGAAATCTGTTTGGACTATCTACTTCTTCTTCCTCATCTGCCGCAACTTCGTTCTTCGCTTCATTTCTCGTTGTTGAATCGGTTTCGTGTCAGTTTTCAATTTGTTCCTTCTTGGTTTGTTACTGATGTCATCTTCTGTTTCTTCACATTGTTATCTTTATGGTTTGTTCTCTTGTGTTGCTTTGTTGTTGGTGGTGGTGGTGATGATGGTGATGTCTTGTTTTATTGTTGCTGCTGCTTCTGTTGTTGTCGTTGTTATTGTTGTCTTATGTTCTTGTTGTTGCTGTTGTTGTTGTTGTTGGTGGTGGTGGTGGTGGTGATGATAGGGTGGTGTTCTTTGCTTTTATCCCCGATTTTATTTTGCTTCTCCTTCCTTATATAATGTTTTTTGTTTATTTTTTAATCTTCTTCGTTGTGTAACTATGTTCTCTTTTATGCACTCATTTCTTCGTCTTTTTATTCATTCTTGCGGTTGCTAGACGACATCTTTATCATGATATTGTTGGTTTTCAGCAGCTTCTTTCTCTTGTCAACTCCGGAGCGCTTTCAAGTGCAACTCATTGCTTGTTATGACAGGTTGTGTAACTGATATCATTGTTATATGGCCATCTATTGACATCCACGACGGGCTTCCATAGACAATTCCACAGCATGTGACACCAGACAGTCTGCGATAATATGATTAGGTCGGCTCCAATGTGTTTTCAGATGGGGCGAACGTTACGGAATTATCTTAAATGTTTTGACTTGTAAACCTTAAAGCACTCAACCTTCATATTATCATGCCGGCACATGCGCAGACGTGATTATTATCTTCGCAGCGTGACAGGGCATATTTTGTGTGTGTATGCGGAAGATTCAGCCATCATGCGTTAGCTGTACTGCTAATCTCCATTTGAACGTTAGGTTGCATGGTGAAGATGGCTTCCCTGGTTCAAACAGAATTGAATTGAATTGAATTGGTTCATATGGATCCCATTTGCAAACAGTTTCAAACGACATCCCCTTGTCGATTATTCAGGAGGGTAAATTCTGATGAAATGAACAGGAGTAAATTTTGAAATGCACTCTTGGAGAGTGTATCTTGAACCGTATAGGGCTACGCAGAGGGATTCTGATTGCGAAGGGAAGATACGTGTGAAGAAACCTAGAAATGAACACAATACGCGCGCATGTATATTGAACGCCTTGAGAAAGTATAACGTAGTTTCGTGATGACCACTTACGAACCGTAGACATATCGTCAATATTCCATGCCTCTTCGCACAAAATAATATCGCATTATCATCATCATCATCATCACCATTAGCGTCATCATCATCGTTGTAAAATAAACGACACTTTTAACACGCCACCTCAGTTCGACATAGTTAATGAAAAATAAATAGAAGCTGAAATGTTTAACCACAATTCCAAACGTTTCTGCAAAAGCCTTCCTCAGTACAAAAAAAAAAAAAAATTGTCGTCACATCATCATTATCATCATCGTCTTCATCATCATCATCATCATCGTCATCACAGTTGTGAGCCCTGTCTGCCGATCTGCTCGTCTGATGGCTTTCAGTATACAATGCATTAATAACATCTTGCAAGGATGGATGTTTAGATGTCCCGTGGCTTACTCATGCCTCTTTCACTGCCCCAGTGTGTGCCAGAAGCCTGGTGAGTTTACGTCCCATGTCTTCTCCGTGTGTACATTAGTTCTGACGGTCTGTAATACGAAAAACGATGTGTGCACGTGCGTTAATCCGTCTTAATAACGTTAAAACATGTCCTCCCCGGTGGGGTCTTAACGTTTGAGCGCATTAAGTTGTGATCAGCAGTTACATGGAGGCTGGCGGTTTTAAGCAGGCTCGTTTGGGCTTCAAAGCGCTCACCCCGCCCCTCAATAAAGAGCAGGGGTTGTCTTCAGGTTTTTATAATGATTTCCTCCAGCATTGTATTACCAACCTGGCGTGGTTGCCAATGAGCAGGGACGCCAGAGGATAACGACGTGATCTGTTGTGCAGACTTTGTGGCGGGTGGGAGATGGGGGTGGANGAGGGAGTGTCACAATGCATCCTTTAAATATGCTGAGGCTGAGTAGTGCTGGGCGATACTCGAGTTTTAAGTAATCAAAGTTACGGATTATTTCAGCTACAAGTAATCGAGTAATGATTTATTTCTTGTGGCGATTACTTGACAGCACACTTTTTCTCTCATGTTTATTGT
>JAWQUT010000051.1:1952927-1978702 GCA_033807755.1 Ellobium chinense | reverse complement strand
CCGGGGGAAAGGGCCGGGAAATGGAATGTGTTTTTAGCAAGTAGCATGGGCAAGAAGACTGTTGATATTTTTTTCCTTTAACTGTTTATCATTTTTCCCGCCCACTGATGCAGTAATCGGGCAGTAATCGTGTTGTAAAAAAGTTATCGGTTACTAAGGATTTCTCAACAGCAATCGTAGTAATCGATTACCTGTATTCAGTTACATTCACCAGTTATGCTGAGCCTTTGGTTCCCGAACCCCCCGCCNNCCCCCTTTCCACCAGCCAAATAGATGCGTCAGCGAAACGTTGTCTGTTCTTCCGGGCTAATGAAATACAATACAGCAATGAGAGAATTTGGCGACCGCAGTTAATGTACAACTCAGACATCATCCTCGTTTGTCGCGGTTTTTTTTTTTGTTTGTTTCATTTAATGATCTAGGCATTGTGTTCCCGCGATTTCTCATCTTTTCCCTCATTTAGACACGACCACCCATTTTCTCAGTCCACTTTAAATGTGTCTGACCTGAATGTTTATCGACGAGAGTTGACCAGACAGATTTTTCTAATGTATTTGTCTTGAGAGGGATGATATTGTTATATTCTGAATTTTGTCCTGATATATTGGCCTTCCTCTTTGAGAAGCACAGATTGCTCGGTAGGCCTAATGGATATCATGATTATGAGCTAAGGAAATAATTGTGACGAACATATTAAGGTTGGTTTTTTTTTTTTTTGGCAGTGCTCATGTTAAGGTATCGATCCAGCCACCTTTGAAGTTTGCACTCTGTTATTCTTCGGCCTGATGTAACATTTGCGAGGACATGTAACTGGCATTTGTAACGCTCGTGACATTATTGTGGTGAATACATTCCAACAACCTTGCTTTACGTGTGATGCACATGCTGGTATTGATCCAAGACATCTGCCACATAACATGCAAACAGAAATCCTCTGGGACACGGACGGCCCATAATGTATAACTGCTGTTGTGCAGAGTAATCAAGAAAAAGTATACAGAATACAAACATTTTTCTAAGTGCACAGCCGCACGGACAGAAGACTACATTAATGGTGACGCGGTTACTATGTACTCGGTTAAATGTGAGAGTGAGTACTCCGCCATTAGGGCCCCACGCAAAAATGATCTCAAACGTCACAGCTTTCACGACTTCTATCACAGGTAGGTCTGGTTGATGTAATGTGGTACACGACTTTCATTGTGTGTGGTTGTTATGACTGTGACTGTTTTATCTGCTTGCTGTGATCATGCAAGCGTGACTTCAGCCTTATCGTCACGGTCAGTCTACATTCGCCTACATCATTTTTATGGGGTTTTGAGAAGTTTAGGGCTTGCAACCTGTTGCACAAAGCAAAACAGTGAGGCAATTGTGATTTAGCTTGTCTAATTGAGATATAAACGAATGAAACTTACATCTGTTTTAATAGGTAAAAGGAAGAGCATAGTAATATAATCAACTGAAATCATTAAAAAAATGACTTAGGCGAGTGTAGAATGAGCTTGATGACAAGTCTTTCGATGTGTGTGGTTGTTTTGATGTGACACTGCTTTATCGGCTTGCTGTATTCATGTACGCGCGACAACACCCTTAGTTTGTTTCGTTACCTTTTTTTTTTTTTTNTACCGTTTTTTTTTTTTTTGTTTTGTTGTGATCGTTATCCGCAGTGGTGTTATTAATTTTCATCACAGCGGCTGTGCACTGGGTGCGTTGTTTCAGTGTGGTGTTAGCAGTGTTTGTCCAGCTGGTTTTGTTTTCGTTTTTTTCTGATGTGTTTTGTTGGATCTGATTAACTCATGCACGGAGAGAGTATTTGGTCATGCTCTGATTCTCCCTCCTCATTTATTATCCCAATCTGCTCTCCGGCTGTCTTAATCAAAGCCACTCTTTCACTTATCTTTCCTTGGATGTAAATTTATTTGTCAGTCCTGAAGATGTATTTGTACACTAAACGTTGATTATTTTTAAAGAAAAAAAATATTGTAAATCTTTCCGAAATTGTGATATAGAATCTGGGCAGAATCACACTTAATTTCAAAAAGCTACTCTCGAGAGTTACTATCGCACCATGTTCCGTCTAACATGTGCCTGCGCAAAGACCGTATCGTTAAATAAATTACAGAAGAGAGATGAAGTCTTTGCGCAGGCAGCTTTCTTCCCTCCTCTGCTCCGTCCTCTCTCCCTATCATCCTCCATCCCTTCTTTCTCTCTCTCTCTATTTACATTCAAGGTCTCTCTGTAGTTGATAGCTTCATAATCCTCCTTCCATAAAGACCCACTAAATTCTGGTAGGACCATAAAAAGAAGCTCCGCATATTTTTACCTCTTACTCACCTCAGTCTGCTCAGTGCTCAGTCTTGTTGTGGGAGTACTCACGGTCAGAATGCAAATCTGCACGGTCCACGGTAACCTATGAATAACAAACATGCCTTCACTTACTCCCCTCTCGCACACACCGGGAGTCTGGCATCTCGACTATCTCCGCCCTCCACCCTTCTCATTATATGGCCCTGGCCTGCCATGGTTCTCTTGCGGGTCACAGCTCCAGGTCGTTTTCCAACCCTCAACTTCGTCCAGTCCTCCTCTCCACATATAAATTCCTTTGCTCTTGCTTCATTTTTCTCACCCTCTCTTTCTTTCTTCCTTGCTTTCTTTCTTTTATTTTCCGTTTCTTTCTTTTATTTTCCGTTTCTTTCATTCTTAACTTTCCGTCTTTGTGTTTCTGTGTTTCAGTTTTACGTTCTGCAAGTTCTAACTTCATATTTTCTTTTCTTTCATTTCATTCCGAAATTATTTCTTCCTTTATTCCTTGGCTTCTTTGTTTTCTTACAGATGTGCTTTTCTCTCATTCAGATGATTCATTCTTTCTTTCCTTGCTTTTTTTTTTCTTAACCTTTTACATGTCATTCTTAGTTTTCTTACTCATTCCTCCTTGTGTTTTTTTTTTNTTTTTTTTTTTTTTTTGGTCTCAACCGCTTTTCCAACTTCTTTCCACTTATAAGTCCTTCTGCTTCCACTTCGTCCTAAATCTCGGCCCATCATCCATTCTTTCACCATCTAAAGTGTTTCAAAACTGTCATGTCTTAACTCTATAACGTTCACTCCTAACTTTTTTTTTTGGTTCAATATTCTCCCCCTCTCCACCTCCATATTTCCAAGTTTCTGTTCACTTAAAAACAAAATTCCTACACCACACATGTACATGTACATACTTTCTTCCCGGTTTGCAGTCACCTGTCCCAGCCCTGTACCTTCTTCCCCCCGTTTCAAAGATAATTATTTATTCATTCCTCTTGTTGCAATGTTCCTTCGGTATTTACCAGGAATGCCTGACATGTAGCAGTGCTCGGGGAAAGCCATTCCTGACCCTCAGTCAGTTCCCTTATAACTCAGTGTATAAAGAAAGACTGCTTCAGTTACTCTCAAGACGTATACAAGAAGAGAGGGAGAAGATAATAGGCCGCTGGTTAGGGAATAAAAATAATTAGAACGGATAGTTGCTGTGTTTCATTTGCAGTTTTTTTCCCTCCTTCTTGGAATCAGTAGACTGTGACACATTACCTTATTGAAGTTGCTGGATTGTGACAGATTAGTTTAGTGAAGGTAACGCCCTTTCATCAGTAAGTATATTCACTAACCTCAAGGTATGTGGGTCATTGCAGTAGTACTTACTGTATCCCTAGTGCAAACCAAAATAGTCTGCATTGTAACAGTAGATCTAGGCACATAACATTTAGCAGTGTGCAGTCTTGTGTGCTCGCAGTTGTTTTTTTTTTATTTTTAAATCCTTGCTTGATTTTTTTTCCTTATTTTTTAAATTGATATATGTCTCTGAAATTGATAGGCTCGGCATCACCGAGTCTCCATTCCATCTTCCATTAAAATTTGTAAGTGTTCATGGCTGAGACGATTAAGGGACTCAGTCGTGCAAACACAAGATAAAAAACAACAACACTTTATTGTGTGTTGTGAAGGAATAACATTAATTAAATTCAGTGTGGCGTCCTTACAAACTGTGGCTGAGTAAATAATTGTGTGATCTTCAAATTCATGTGGGCAGCCAGACATTCTTTTAAAGAAGTGCTTTGTGTGTTGTATGCAGGGAACTCGTCGATTAATCTTGGGATAATTAGTTATCTAACTTCTACGTTGGGAGATGTCTTTAACGTCTGAAACTGGAAGGATTACGCATTATTAAATAATGATCTCCTGCATCTACAAGACTTGTTGGAGTGAGAACATTGTAGATTTGTGTTGACTCGAAAACTCTTTCAGTCAGCAACCATCCCTTATCGTCAGTGTGTTTTAAGTTCTGTAGTAGGACATAACATAGTCTGAGAACTGGTTGCATAAGGCTTTACGGACCATACCGGTAATAACCAAGTATGCAATGATTGAGCATTACGTATTTTTTTTTTGGAATCAGCCAAGTGAGACGGTGTAGATTGTTTTAAGCACCCCATTCACTCCTCATCTCCCCCCCCCCCCCCCCCCCNCACCTACACACCCAACACACACACTTTCTCCGTTCGTGAGTGTTTGTTACAGCAATCCTCTCCGTCCCGAATATTCCGAACAAAGTGTCTCGAAATCGTAGTGGCGTCGCCTCACAAGTAAGCTACTCTTTAAGATCCGACTGTGACAAAGTTGGTCGACTGTCGTGTTTGCCTGTAGTTTCCTTGGAGTCAGTGGATTGTGGCACCTGAACTAGTAGAGTAAGATCTCGTTATCAGAAACCTATAGGCTTATGGTGCTCTCTTTTCTCTGCCCAATTGTTTTTTTCAGCTAACTTAGCAGCTATGTTTTACCCCTTTGCCTGTGTTCGTCTGTATAACGTGTGTTGTGGTTTGAACTATTACGGAGTCATCTTGGATATTAACCTCTTAAGTTTGAGGTCTTCCGTTCCTACGAATTATTTGATAGTCTATAGGCAGACAACCGAATTTGTAACTTTTCCTTCTCCCTATTGAGAGGAAAACAACCGGAGGTCGAAATGTATTCATTTAAACATACTTAACAGGTGTAGGGCTTAGAAAGTGTGCAAGACTTTGTAATTTGAAGACGAAACCCTCAACTGCGGACACACTGTTACGACCTATCTGTTCTAAAGGGCTCACACTTTTACAAGCAGCTTGTAGCTTTTGCCCTCTGTCGATATCATCAAACTGTAAGCGTTAGACCCAACCTGTTCTTCCACTGTCTATGTGTTTACTTTCAGAAATCCTTTACCCTCTTTCGATCTCATCAAACGTATAACATTGGACCCTACCTGTTCTTCTACTATGTACAGTATATGTGCATACTTTCAGAAATCCTATTACCCTCTTTGGATCTCACCAGACTTTTGGCACTGGACTCTACCTGTTCTTCTACTATGTTTGCGTGCATACTTTTAGAAATTCTTCTCACTGGTTTTGTTTTGAAATGGCATCCTTCTCCCGATGACTATTTCCTTTCAATCATCATATTCCGGATGCCGCAGGATCTGAGTGGGAGAGAATATGCTAGGCTTTTATCAGAAGTCTGGTGAAAACATCCGGCCGTTTTCCGAAAATAGATTCTCAAAAGCCATCATGATAAGCCTCATTTTAATGCCTTTTTTTTTTCTTTGTTTTGTCGCACTTGACAATGACTGTTTTTGTCTATTTTCCGTTCGGATATGCGGCAACTGAATAAACCTCGTTGCTAAATAGAGGCGATAAAATCACCTTCAACTAGCTTTTACATAAGGGTTCCGCGCTGGCCCCCATATGGTTTGCTTCAGTGGAGCCTTGTGGGACCTGCTCACAAACGGGTCATTGGTCCCACATGGGTTGAACATATAGGATGCACCCACATGGGTTGAACATATAGGATGCACAGTAATATTTTCTTTACAGCCGCACTACAGATAATCCATGATTATAATATGATACCAAAGTCAAAACCTGGACTGATGCAACTCCCTTTAACTACGATATTAAATCCACAGCAGCTGTTGCCAGTGCCAGAATATCCCTGTGTCAGCCTTCAGTATGATGTGCTTCTGTTTCGCCTTGTTTCTCAGCAAGTTTTTACGAATGAACGTTTTGTTAGATGGGAGGGGAAGGGGAGGCTACCGAAAGTTCAGTCCAAATGTTAGCGTATATTGATAGAAACTCGGTGCATATCGTTGCCTTTTGTGAAAGAAAGACAAAAAAGAAACAAACAAACAAACAAACAAACAAACAAGCAAAGAAACAGAGAGAAAGAAAGAAGACAATTTTGAATGTTAGTGCAGTTAACCGTCATTCAATGTAGATTAGCATATTTTGGTCCAACAGCGCTAGTTCTCTGTTACTGAAATTCATTTTGTACTATGCATGAACGACTTACTTGAAAAATTACTTTATCTTTGTTGCTCGAATGCCAAAACGGGTACCTTATGGGATGTGACATCTGTAATTATCAATGTAAACTCTATGCCAAATCGATACCCAACCAATAGGTAGCTCTGTATTGGTGATTGTTGTCCTTATTATGTCATACGGGAACATATGTCAGTATTAATTCACTCTGGCGCCAGCTGTTGTTCAAAGGAAAACATCGCGTCATATTAATAGTAAATTTTCCAGGGCATGACAAAGAAGTCCTGAGTTGATGTGTAGGTTTCAGTGTTCGGGCAGTTTGAAGGGAAAGAGTGATGTTAAATTCGCTGTGTTAATTTTTAAAAGCTGATAATTTACAGGAGTATTTTCTGGCTACACCTTGTGCTTGAAGCAGGCAGTTCCCTTGATAAACAGAAATGTAGGTATTAATTAGGTGTCGTTTATATTGAAAACATTGGGTCACATATAAATAGATGAACGTTTTTCAAGGCATGACAAAGAAATCCTGAGCTGTGTTGGTTTCAGTGTTTCTGTTAGTTGAGAAAGAGTGACTTTTAAGTTCATTGTGTTAACTAATTAAAAAACTGATAATAATTTAGAAGCTCGTTTTCTAGCTACACATTGTGCTTTGAAGCAGGCACTTCCCTGTGCTCTTGATAGACAGTAAAGTAGGTATTAAGGTATCGTTTATATTGAAAGATAAATGGATGAACATGAATCCATTGAATGGATGCAGAATGAATGATAGTTATAACATACTGGGGCATTCAGAATCATGTGAGTTTTGGGTGTTTATTTATTGTGAGTAAACTGTGTTATTGTTTTCTTTTTTGTCTACCCCTTTGTTTTCCACCCCTTTGATTTCTCTTGGCTAGGGCGAAATTACGTCATTATTTTGTCAAAACTCATTGAGAATAGGCCTTCGTCTTATAACTCTATGAGATACCAGTATCATTGTTTCATATTGACATAGTTTCTTGCTTACTGTAGCTCATAGCCTGGCGTGTTTTGGGATTTTTTTTGTTTTGTTTTACGGGGTTTTTTTCGGCCTCCACAATTGCCCCAGGCCTGAACGATAATGCCAGTTCGCTAAATACGCTAATGGGGTGTGTGTGGNGGGGGGATATTCGATCTCCACTTGAACATTTGGGCTTTGTTTCAGCTCATTAGTCTGACGCTAACGTTTGAGAGGATGTGGGCCGGATGATTTGCTTTTTACTCTATCTTTTAATCTGTGGATGCAATGCTTTTGTGCCATCGTTTGTGTGTTATTTTTTTTTCAGCAGAAAACCCTTTCCTCTGTCCTTATTCTTCCTTCTCTCTATTTTCTATCTCTCTTTCTTTCTTTCTTTCTCTCTCTTTTTTCTCTCTGCCTTTCTTTTTCTCTCTGCCTTTCTTTTTCTCGTGACAGCGTGTTAATTTTTGTTTTTTCTGTGCTTTATCATTATTGTCAAATCACATAAAGTATTGCTCATTAGGCACTGATTGATGCACGTACATCGAGAACTCCGGCTCTGTACAGTTCGTCTGTCACCAAATTTCATATGTTGTTTGTATTCGGACTGCTAATCTGCCAGCTTCGGTACATTTATGATAGGGACGGCTTAAAATAGTAGCTGTACTTGTCATAAAGTATGGTATGGTTTGCCAGCGCCGCCCACTCCAATGACTCAATAACGCAGTGGTCAGGACGCTGGGCTTGAGAACCAAACGTTCCGTGTTCAAGTCTCACTGAGTGTTGTTGTTGTTGTTGTTGTTGTTGTTGTTGTTGTTGTTGTTGTTGTTGTTGTTGTTGTTGTTGTTGTTGTTGTTGTTTTGGTCTTCTTCTTTTTCTTCTTCTTTTTCTTCTTCTTTTCTTCTTTTTTTTTCTTCTTCTTTTCTTCTTCTTCTTCTTTCATCTTCTTCTTCTTCCTCCTCCTCTTCTTCTTTTTTTTCTTCGTCATCTTCTTTTTAATGAATGAGGACAANTTTTTCTCTCTGCCTTTCTTTTTCTCGTGACAGCGTGTTAATTTTTGTTTTTTCTGTGCTTTATCATTATTGTCAAATCACATAAAGTATTGCTTATTAGGCACTGATTGATGCACGTACATCGAGAACTCCGGCTCTGTACAGTTTGTCTGTCACCAAATTTCATATGTTGTTTGTATTCGGACTGCTAATCTGCCAGCTTCAGTACATTTATGATAGGGACGGCTTAAAATAGTAGCTGTACTTGTCATAAAGTATAGTATAGTTTGCCAGCGCTGCCAACTCTAATGACTCAGTAACTCAGTGGTCAGAACGCTGGGCTTGAGAACTAAGCGTTCCGTGTTCAAGTCTCACTGAGTGTTGTTGTTGTTGTTGTTGTTGTTCTTCTTCTTCTTCTTCTTCTTCTTCTTCTTCTTTTTGTTTTGGTCTTCTTCTTCTTCTTCTTCTTCTTCTTTCATCTTCTTCTTCTTCTTCTTCTTCTTCTTCTTCTTCTTCTTCTTCTTCTTCTTCTTCCTCTTCCTCGTCTTTTGCATCTTCTTCTTCTTCTATTTTTTCCTTCTTCTTCTTTCATCTTCTTCTTCCTCCTCCTCCTCTTCTTCTTCTTTTTCTTCGTCGTCTTCTTCTGTTTAATGAATCTAACACATCCATGCTCATTTCAGTATTTATCCACGTATCTTCTCTAAATCTGATTTCATTAACTGAACGTATTTCCTTATGGAGGCATTATAAACACACGTGTACTGTAGATGACAGATTCGTCCCTGGACTCCCTTCTGTTTATATTATTCCTTCTCTTTCTGTGCACTTTTGTGCCAGCTCCCCGTTTCTCTGTATGAAGGTGATATTTTTTAATCCATACCCAATGGTGCAACAGCTGCACTAGTCAGCTTTTTGTCGAGCCTTTATTTATGCTCCAATGCGCACGCATTTGCCTTTTTGTAAATCTAGCTCACACGCACGTGCATTGACACGCATCCATTTTGCAGTTTGCACACGTGGGCGGGGCCACGCACGCATACACACACACACACACACACACACATACACACACACAAACACACACATACACACGTATACACACACACACACAGAGTGAGAGAGAGAAGGAGAGACAAAGAGAAACAGAGAGAGTTTTTTTTTCTTCATAAATATACATTTGTACACGAAGGAAAACGAGAGGTGAACTGTGATGTGTCCCATCTGACGCAGATTCTAGTACAGAAATGTTATGCCCCAGTACAGTACACTGGTCTTCAACCTGAACAATTCAGTGATGAACTCCTGCCGTTCGACATTGACCTGTAGCCTATTTTATCATTCTATGTTTTTACTGAATATTATATTATGTTACCATCCTTATAAAAAGATATTCTCTCGTGAACACAGACTCCCACAATCCAAGTACTGCGGCGAAACTTAGGTTTTTAAAGGTTTTATCAGAGTGTATGAGTTTGGGAGAGTGGTGCTGGTGGTGATGATAATGATGATGATGATGATGATGTGTGTGTGTGTGGAAGGGGGGGNGGGGGGGGGAGATTAGGGGAGGGGGGAAGAAGGAAGACGGACCTCATGATGAGAGTTGACACAGTCCGCCTGATTGCTCCCCATTACATGTATAGTCACGGCCTGAGAGTCACGCAAGGCTTACTACGATGATACATCAGGTCTCATGCAAGTCACTTTCACTTACCTACAAGATCTAGTACATGTATAGGTGTTTGTACTTTAAGGTGGTTGTTGTTGATATTGTGATGGTGCTGGTGGTGGTAATAGGATAGATAGCAGTAGTGTTGTAATCAGCGTTCTCATCTTAAACTGCCTGTACGCTCCGCTGCCACCTACCATCTATTTCAGTAAATAGCACTTAGGCAGTCGCTGGTGTCAGGTGGAGTTACATGTGATACGCTAGTAAGACCGTGTGATTTTACCTCTACAATAGCATACATACCTGTGAAATGGATGCCCTTGGAGGCACCGTCCTTGTTTTTGTTGTTGTTGTTGTTGTAGTCGGCGATATTGTTATTGTACGTATTGTTGCTTTTTTTATCATATTTCTGCGGTTGTTGTCAGTTTTACTGTTGCTGATAGACATAATGCTTTTGTTGATCTTGTTGTTGTTGTTTTTAATGATGATGATGATGATGGTGATCGGGGTGGTGCTAATGTTGATGATGTTGGTGTTATCAGTCATTTTTGCTGTTGTTGTTACTGCTGAAACGGTTGTTACTGCGGTCATAACTATCGTTTCATTTTTGTTTTGTTGTTGTTGATGATGACGAGGATGTTAAGGATGATGATGATGATGATTTTCTTTGCCGATGGTGATGATGTTATTATTGTACGATGCACAGATGTTGGATCTGCTGTTATTACAGTTGATGTTGGTGATGGCAGCGGTGATATTGTTGTTGTCATTAGTTTCGCCGTGCCACGCTTAGCTTGCGCCTACATGTCCTTCACGTCAGTAATACGAGTAACACTTAGAGAGTCACTGATGTCAGCTTCAGTTACACTAAATAGGCACTTAAGTCAGAGCTTTTTAGACAAGGTGTAATTTTTCATGTACATTAGCATACCTGAGAAACTGCTACCGAGTGTGGGTGTTGTTCGTTCTTGCGTTTGTTGTGATAGTAGGCTTAGTGCTATTGTGTTGATGAGCATTGAAGAGTACAAACATACATGTATGTTGTGAACAATGTTGCTGCTCCTAGTATCTACCCACCAGCACACAGACGAGACAAAATCTTGTGGTTTATAGTCGAGGCACGCTCTGTGGAATTAGTATTTGGTCTGTTAAGTCTGAGTACTAGTATTCAGTGATGATCACAGAGTGTTTATTTTTGTTATTTAGATCCGTGTGTGAGAGCAACATTGATATTCTTGATGGACCAAAACAGTGTTCGTAATTGAAAGTCGAGTAATTTCAACAGTTCCTAAGGCATTGGGATGATATTTTAAGGACATTAAGAGACAGATAACTCTTTAATTGTTGCAAGTTTCATTGATGTTGAGCTGAGTGTTGCTATGCTTTTTTCAACAGGAATACATATTCAAAAATAAACTCTTTAGTTGTTGCAAGTTTCATTGATGTTGAGCTGAGTGTTGCTATGCTTTTTTCAACAGGAATACATATTCAAAAATAACGTGGCAAGACCAGTTAGTTACNGGGGGGGGGGGGGGGGGGGGGGGGGGGGGGGGGGGGACGGGGGTGTGATGGAGAGCATCCACATAATAAATAAATTCTGCAGAAGCTTTATTATGAATTTTCTGGTTGTCCAGGAGACAGATGCCCTCAAACTCAACTATTAGCACGTGCAAAACGCAGCCAGCAAACACTGCTGCCATTACCCATATCGGAGAAAAACAGTGGTTTACATTTAAACACAAGAGGTCTCTGTAGATGTTTTTTTTTTTCAGTCCGTGGAACCACCCGATATAAAGAAACACACCCGATATAAAGAAACAAGGATGTGGGACCAGATCACCACAACACGTGTGTGGGATTTTCGAGTGCACACGATTCGACGTCGTGACACCCTGTCATAATTTTCTCTTTCACACTTTCACTAACCCAGCCCTTCCCTTCTGTCATTCTCAGGTACCTGGTCCACAACACCTATGCCCACCTACAAGGAGCCCCGACCAGGATGGAGGATCCCACGGGAGGAGGGGATGAGTTTCGCTCCCACAACCACGCCGAGCGCATGATGCGGAAGCTCGAGATGTACGCCAGCAAAAGACAGCTCTGCGATGTGGTGCTGGTGGCCGAGGACCGTCGGATTCCAGCCCATCGCCTGGTGCTCAGCGCGGCCTCGGACTACTTCGCCGCGATGTTCACCAACAACGTCCGCGAGGCCAACATGGACGAGATCCACATCAAAGACGTGGACGCCGAGGCCCTTGCAAGCCTGGTGCAGTATACCTACACAGGTGAGGCATTTCTGGGGTACATATTGCATTTCTGGGTAGTTTATACCCCCGGTCTTGCCATCAGCAGATTAGGTCAGTCACTTGTGAGACGGGAGAAATTCTGGTCACAAACACGTCTTCAGTCATATGACTCCTCGTCCTTTCCTTCTTGTCCTTGTTCTGATTTTTCACCTTTCTTCTATTTTATATCATTCGTTTTCCCGTTTTCGTCCCTTTGTTAACATAATAGTCTCATTTGTCTATTACTTCCTTGTCCCTGGGCCTAGTGCGTTGTGAGGGTGGACTAAACAGTTTCTTCTTTTTAAATCGAGAGTGTCTCCTTGCTCTTTGCCAACTATATATTGCTCGGTATGCTATGAGTATGACATTCCCATTGGGAAAAGAGACAGTGAAAGGGCTGAGGGAATCGAAGGGACTTAAAAAGAGAAATGGGACGGCACTTATTACCCACGGTTTATAGAAACCCGTCTACGACCCACTATACTTGTCAAAGGCAGCCTTAGCGGTACTGCTTGGCAAGAAAAAGCGGATGAAAGACTTTAGAAGAGAAGGGCAAGAGAAAGCGAGAACTCTGACAGGGGAGGTAAGGTGCCATCTTTGTGCTCAGACTCATCAAAGACTCCATTAGCCAGCAATAAGTCTTCTTAACACATCGAGAGCATTTTCATCCCCTGTGTGACATTGGGCCGCCCGACGGGAACAGCCGTCCCATATCCAACTCAACCCGTCTTTACAGAAGAAAGAAAATAATGCGACCTAATTCTCTAGTGGGGAATAATTGGCCGAAGACAGGCTGCGGTCTTGGTCACTTAGCGACACTTTCGATTTCCCTTCTCGTTCAGCGTTACTCCAAATTAGGTCGGCTGATTAAATTATGGTTGATTTGCCATTTGCTTGTCTTTCCCCATACTTTCTCCAATGTCCCTGTCTTAAATTCTTTTCCCTCTTAAAATTTTGTAAAGCCTAGTCCTCCTGTCTTTTAATCCGTTGTTCATACTTGGGTATGGATACTTTCTTTGCCCTGTGGTCAAAATATGGATATTTTGAAAGATATTCGCACTCTTACAGACACGGCCCCTCTCCCTGTAACTCTCTATTTCTCTCTTTCTCCTTCCCTCTCTCTCTCTCTCTCTCTCTCTCTATCTCTATCTTTCTCTCATACATACGCTTTTACATACACACCATGAGTTATTGGTAGTGAGGGCTTGACAAAGAGACGTTTTCAAACCCAGATCATAGTTTGCTCGGTCGATGCAGCACTGGTCAGCTTGACTTTGCTAGATTGCCAAGAAGATCCCATCTAAGTTTTTGAACATATTTTCTGCCACAGATTAGAATGTCAGTCTGTGAGATAAGCCAACCTGCAATGGATAGTTCGAAAAAGTCATGACCATTTGTGAAAGCTGCGAAATTGTAGGTTTACCGTTTTCAGTTAATGCAAGCTATATGCCACTATGGTCAGTGGGCCTGCACGGTGCACAAGTAGAAAGCGATTTAGGCTTGGTATGCGGATAAACACAATCAGGATCCCTCAGACACAGATCAACTCACCCACTTTTATTGCCTGACAAGGGCCGCCCATAAAATGCAGTGCAGCTGATTGTTGTCTAGACATTCTCATCAGACCGAACCCCGGAATAATGCGAGATTGGCCAGACAGGATAACGGAATGTGCTCGCTGTTATTGCAAACATTGTTATCAAACCAGTCGTTAGGGTCTGACGATGATTGGATGAAACAAAAAAAAATTGGCAAAAGGTTTGGAGCATCAGTCGTCAGTCATTACTCTCTCTTACCATCCTTCTCCAACCCGGAAAAGGCCTGCTTTTGACCAACATGGCCGTGTTTGCTTCCGTCCATAATGATGTTTGCGTGGACACGAAGCAGTGCAGACTAATTTATGGTTATTTCCCTGAAAACCTGGCATCATAGCTCACTGGTTAGAATGGCGGTATGCCAGAGTGGAACCCTCGTGTTTTAGCCAATAAATTTATTTGTCCACAGACGGCATATGGCTGTAGTCATCCCTACAATATGCCAAATAAGGAAACTTCTACTTTCAGCCAGTTTGGCGCTTGGTCAGAGTCGATGGAAATTTATGGTCTCTGTCTGACATGTAAAGCCTGCGACTTGATCAAGAGGGTAGCTAGCGGTATTCCGGATTAGTATCATGTGGTTTTTACCCTTATGTCGTTTGGTTATTGGCGCCGTGTGTCTGCTCGCGGACCATATTGATACCGTCTGCCATCAGGGTCTATTTCTATACACGACTTGCAGACTTCTTTGCAGAGGGCTGAGGATCTAAAGAGGAAGATGATTATTGGAGTAGAGGATGAGGGAAAGAGGGTCTGGCGTCGGAAATGAAAGCGCAATGCTCTTCAAAATTGCGCCTCTTGAAATGACACGGGTTTTACATAAAATCTCTCGGCTATGTCTCCAAGTACTTTCTCTTCCAGTTTCCGACGCACGCAAGGGTCACAGCGGCCGGAAATGGTGGGCATGGCTGGCATCCGTTGTGGGTTGGAGACCAGGGTCAGTCCAGGTCGATTTGCACGAGAGTTGAGACTGTCGTTATGGATGTCCTGGACACAGATGCGTGATCAGTCAGAGACATATCAGAAACGAGAATGGATGGATGGTTCAATCGGAGGCGTACAGATAGAGGGCTGGAGGGACTACCGTCATCTTGTCAACTCACGCTCAGAGTTTATGGAAATAAGAAGACTGGGAGACAAGGAAAGACAGCAGAATACGAAAGATATCGCTGGGGTGGGGAAGGAATGCAGTCTCAGACCTACAGGCATGGTGCTGCATCCTTGCTGTTAGTGCCCGCTTTGCAAATGACACCGGCACCTATAACATTATCGCACACTCTTATTGCCTGGACACAAATATGGGATGAAACTTGGTGCATAATACATCATGCAGTGTCTGGCTGTCTTGCTTTTCGTGGTGATTGACATGGCACATCCAGTGATCCACTCTCGATTAGAAGTCCGTCCTCAGAGGAATAGTAGACAAAGAGACCTTTGCATTCGTCGTGTATCAAATAGCATTGTCCTTTCGATTCCAGGTCCTTAATCAGATGGCGAATTATAATGGGTTGTCCGCGCCAATGTGATAGGGAATAGTCCTGTTCTTGCTTGTCTGTCTGTCTAGAAAAAAATGTAAAACGTCTTAGTGTTCACTGTCTGTCTCAGAAAAAAAAGGTAAAACGTCTATATGTTCAAGCCATTGTTTGCATTATGCTTGGAACGACCCCATTCTTTCGTTTCCTCGTGCTATTTCCGAGGGCGGAGAGAAACTGTTGTGCTACTGTTACAGTTTCCTTGATCTGATGAATGGCTATGTTCTAGCATTCTCGCCTCAGGGACTCATCCTCATCTGACATTCTTGGCACTCATGAAAGCTGCTCAAAGGCAACCCATTTGGGACTTGCTTAACAGGCAAGGCACACAGATCTCAGTTTCCATACTTAAGCCAGACGCTTCGGGAAAACAAGCAGATTCCCAGTGGGTTTGACATGGGTCACTTCTAAGAAACTTTGCTGCATTTCGGGGAAACACGAAGGTTCCAAGTGGTCTTCACGTGGGTCATTTCTGAGAAACACGACTGCTTTTAGGAGAAACACGTAGATTCCAATCGGGCTTTATGAGGTTAACTTCTGAGAAACATGCTAGCTTACGGAGAAATGCACTGATTTCCAGGGGACTTTATATGGGTCACTTCTGGAAACCGGCTGATTAATCTACACTTTCCGTCTTCTGGGCAACCCGATTTTGAAATACGCATATTACACTTGCCCTAACATTCTGGGAAAATTGCCCATGGTGCCGCATATAGCTGCCAGATGCTGTGTTTGCTCTGTGCTTCTCTGCCAGTGGAGAGATAACACTGTCTGTCATCTTATCAGCCACCGTCGTGGAAATGCCAGGAGAACATACATTTAGCACCTCACACCCTCTCTCTTCACTGACTGCTTGAAAGGGGGACAAAGCATATTATTTTGGGAAGGCCCTGATACTGTGACATCGATTCAAGACCCAAGTATCACCCATCAGCACATAATCTGTTTTAGCAGGACGTTGATCCAATTTCGTGTCCGCCCTTTGCTCTCACGATTCGCGGAATGGCCCTGTCTTTCTGCGTCCATGTCGCCCGTTCCATCTAGGGAAGATAATAATGAGCTGTCGTCATTCATTTACCTCCGTGCGCCCAGAGGCCAATCTTCAGCAGCTGATTAAAGAAGAATAAAAAAAATCCTGACGATGGAACATGATTGAAGCTGGATGAAATTTTGTACGTTGGATGAAATCCTAAATTCATGGGCGTGTACCAGAGTGAGGACAGAGATAAATTGCTGGTATCAATGTGCTTATCTCTGTTCTTTCAGAGACTGGCATTCATCATTAGCTCCCTCCCTCCCCCTCTCCCTTTCGCTCCCTCTTTCCCCACACCTGCACCCTTTACACAAACACAATAATTACTCTTATACCGAAGACATGGGGCGACGGAAGTAAAGAGAAATCTTGCAGATATAGTTGTTAATAAATATCCTAATTTAGAGACTTGTTCAGCAATGAAGTTAATCAAGGAGGGGATGTTGGGGGAGGGGGGTGTCCCGTAGGTGATGCCCTTGCCTGCAGTTGAGGCTGGCTTGAGAAAAAGCTTTGGATAATAATGGGTCCATAGTGATTTGAAATGTGCGTTTGGGATGGTGGCGTTTTCCTTAGTGGGACTGTTTGATAAGATGGAAAAGTATCCAGCTCTTCCATTTCACTGGAAATCCGCCCATGAGAGAGAAAGGCAGAAAAAGAGAGAGAGAGAGAGACGAGAGAAGGAGGAGGAGGAAGGAAGAGAGCATTTCCTTGCTAAGGGTTTTATTTTATTAGTGGAACAAAACCTAGCCCGGGGCAAGGGCAAAGGGGAAAGATGTGTTGGAAATGGCAGCTCAGCGAAATTAAATCTCTGCCCGAGTTTTTTAAAGGAATACACATAAATATTGACAAGGACGTTGAGTGTGAGAGAAGCGAATATGCCGGCAAGAGAGAGAGAGGAGGAGGAGTGAATGCTTTGGATTGATGGAGGATGGTGAATCCAAAATGATATGGAAGGTTTGCAGAGCCATTGGAAATATTAAAGCTGATCCATTTGATCGTTACTGTTGAAAGGCAAGCCCTGTTTACAATTGGCTGTTGACATTGCCCTGACTCAGATCGATGTGCTTTCATTCCCTAAATACTAGACATTTTTATATCATTTTTTTTTCACCTTAGCATTCGGAGAAACACTAGTTTAATTAACGGTAAGGAAAGTTCCTGTGCAGTGTGAATTCCTTGATTCGTGAAGTTATGAAAGTCAGTGCACTGATATGACGCCTGCGGTTGAAATCAAAGTTAGTAAAATGTCTCGTTTAACTTCTCTCATTTTATACCGTGGGTGGGGCTTTAAGAATGACGTTGAAAAGGTAGAGCAGAGTGTGGATAAGGATAGAGGAAGGGGTGGTGGGGAGTAGAATAGGGAGAGAGGAGGCAAAGGAACAATTACATATATTGTGCTCAAAAATTATTTTTTTTTCCTTTTTGAGGACTCGTTGATTCATTCTGTTAATGATCTTGAGAGACAGGGAATGTGGTTGAAGAGAAAGAGGAAGATCAGTGGTGAGGGCAGGAGAGAAAGACCTAATGATTATACTCAAAATATATTTTTTTTAAAGGGCATATTGATTCATAAAAATGAGACTGACGCTGAGAGGTAGAGAGAGAGAGAAGAATGAAAGGGGAGAAGAGTGCTAGTGAGAGGACATGGGAGACACAGAACTAATAATTATGCTCAGAATAGACTGCTTTTCAATTTGCATTGATTCACTGGAAGTATTGAGAATGATAATAGCAGCGAGAAGCCTGGAGAGAAATACTAGAAAAAGAGTAAAGAATAAGGTGTAGGACAGAGAGGAGATACTGCGTTCACAACAATCTGGTTTCCAGTGCATGTTGAATCAGTGGAAATATTGAGAATGATAATATGATTAGAGAGAGAGATAGAGAGCGAGAAATATGGTGTGGGACAGAAGAGTAAATATTGCGTTCAAAATCATCTGGTCCTTAGTGCGTGTTGATATAATGGAGAGGTTGAGAATGACACTCAGATGAAGAGAAATCGGGCAATGCCGAGGGAATCCAGGGTATAGAGTTCTAAGTGCGTGCAAGAAAAAAAAATTGCATTATTTGATGCATGTTTATTCATTGGAGATATTGAGCCTGACTGCCACAATAATTATAGTAGCTGGATGAAAAGAGTAATATAGTGGGGTTTTAAAAAACGTTCGAAGTCATCTTGTCCTCAGTGCGTGTTGACATGATGGAAAGATTGAGAATGGCATTCTGATGTAGACAAATCAGGCAATGCCGTGAGATTCCAGGATATAAGTGGATGTCTACGCAAGCCACCCTTGGGACAAGATCCAGGCAGTTGGGTGAAATAGGTGGCTGTCATGCACGTAATATGTAGACAGACTGTCCTTTGTGGCCAGATGGTCGTTATACGGGAAAAGGCATCGATCATGGTGTGGTTGACCATGAAGATCGCACAGTTAGGTGGTCGTAATAGGCGGGACATCCATCCTGTCAGTCATTCCACAATGCTATTAATCGCCAGATGGCTACAGTGGACTTGATAGAAGCAACCTGTCAAAGGGGGAAATCTCTTATTTAAGCCAATAGGGTAATTTGGCCATATGACTGCATTCATCTCTCGTGTATGCCAGATTGGAAATTTGCTAAAATTGAGCTTTGGTAAAATCGCTGGAAGTTTAGGAGCGTTCGATCTTATCAGCCGGGGACTATCGAGCTTGTAGCAGAGGCAAGAAACGGGTTAATCCCTTGTCCCAGTAGATGTGCCAGAAATGAAGATATCGTGTCATGTCTGAATTCGGTTGCTCCCCACTCCCTCCTCCCCGACCTGCAACAGCGAAGAATCTTGTAGAGGCGTCGCTTGAAGGTGAGCGGGGGGCCCACGGACCGCATCCCATCCCACCCCACCTCGCCNNNACCCCACCTCGCCCCCTCCCTCCCCCTCAATACACACACATATACCACATTTCACTTCACTCCCACCGACTGAGAAGTGCTGGCACTGTAACATTTTTTGGCAGAGCAGTTATGAAGACATACAAACATCGGAAGTGAGTAATTTCAGATTTCATACAGCTACCATTGGACTGTACACAAGCAGACAAATGGACAAACAACCAGACAAATGAACGGGCAAAAATAAAAGAAAAATACACACATTCAGGTAGACAGATAGACATATTAACATTCTAACAGAAGTAATGAAAAGAAATAACAAGTCGAAGTTTATGGCAGTTCCTCCAGCCTTCCTAGCTCGTGTCTATTTGGTACCGTTTCTTCACGAAAGCCACCATCATAATTTCATGGATGTACTTGCTGACTCTTTTATGTGCGTCCTAGGAGCCTGGTGCCTGTGCGTCCTAGGAGCCTGGTGCCTGTGCGTCCTAGGAGCTTGGTGCCTGTGCGTCCTAGGAGCCTGGTGCCGTGTTTCTTCCAATATTTTTCAAATTTTGTATAGTTTTACATTTCTTCTCTTGTTTGTCTCGAATGTTTTGACACGTCCTTGGAGACGAAGTGAACCATCGCTTCAATGAATAAAATGCCAAAAGAGCCTCACTGTTGCACGTAGGTCCTTTCTAACCAGTTTTTGGCATTTTTTGAGTTATGGCAGCATATATTTATTATATTGTGTCTGTCCCAGTCTCCCTGGGGATAAGTTCTGTTCGAATAGTCTCATTTTCATACGACTCATATATGCGCTTTCTTTTTATTCGTACTTTGACCCCTCCCCACCCCCCATCCCAAATTTCTTTAAAGTTAAACTACTGTCTCTGACAAGCACTCCTTTCCATTCCGTCTTCCATTGTTATCCAGAAGTTATTGTTTTCATAAGCCTTAATTGTGGTCTTCCATAAAGTTGTTGAAAGAGCTTGTTAGATTAGGGACTTCGGCCCACTTACCTCTGCCGCAAGAGGCTGCGATACCAGTGACTTAATTTCTTATAACGATATGTGTGTATGTGAACTTGCGCCTGTGTGTCAATGTTGTGTTCGTCAGTTCTGTTCTTCTTGTTTTGGTAATGGTCTACTATAAATGTGTTGACACGGGGCTTCTTAGCCTGGATCTTCGGCCTCCTACCCGCGCCGCAAGAGGCTGTGGTGCCTATGGCTTGGTTTCGTCTTGGTATGTGTGCTTGGGCGTGTGCATCAGTATTGTATTCGTCGTTTCTATTCCGACGAATAGATGACCTGTCAAAGTGATCCCTTTTTTTTTTCTTTCTTTTCTTGTACAAACGAATAAGCTTGTTGTTATAGTGTAATGTAAAACAGTATAAGATATCAGCCAGTTCGACGTGGTTTTCTTCCTGCACCGCAAGAGTGACTGACCCTTTGTTAGATTTACAGTATCTCATCTCCGCTTCCCGCGCTGCAGAGCGACAGTGTTATTTCCCCCTGGCTCCCCGGAAATGACCGTCTCGGCATCCTATGCTTCCGGCGGGTCCGGTACTAATTTTGTGTTGGCCAGCCAGGATGGTCCCATTGATTGGTCACTTGCAGGATTTATGAAACTCAAGGGTGTTGTTAGTGGACTCCTTCACGCGGGCGAACTCATTCATGTCCGAACTGAACTGTGGTCAAACAGGCAGACTTTCCTTTCCGTTGAGACCAAACCACTCCCATCTTTTTTCCCCTTTTCTCCCCCCTCCCCCTCACCAATATCTCTGATAAAAACAAGCAAATAAGCTACATAGATTATCTCCTTTTTCCATCCCAGTTTTAAATACCCACACTGTCTTTAGATATTAAGAACTTTCATCTATGTCTCTCTCTGTGCCTCACTCTCTGTGTTTCTCCCTCTCTCCTTCTTTCCTCTGTCTGTTCCTCTTTCTCTCTTTCTTTCTGTCTCTCTTTCTTTCTTCTCTCTCTCTCTCTCTCTCTCTCTCTCTCTCTCTCTCTCTCTCTCGCTGTCTCCACCTCCTTTCGAGCCTAGCATTCTCAACTTTTTGTTCTTTTATTTCTGTCACTTCTTCCAAGTGTACTTCACCAGTGCTGGCAGATAGTGTCATGATAAAGACAATATTTTAATGTCGAAAATATTCCAAAAAATGATTTGGTTATATGATAATATGATAACATCTGTTATCTCTGCTATGACTTTCCCTCCTGGCATGTCACGGGAAAGAAAATGGGATAAATGCAGTGTTGTGCAGCCAAGCCTAAGTCAGAGCCTATCTGCAGGGTCATTATATAGTCTACATAATATATACTCCGTGCAGGTCACATCCAGTTGAAAGAAGACACAGTGGAGAACCTCCTGTCCACAGCTTGCCTTCTACAGATGTCCGAGGTAGTAGAAGCCTGCTGTAGCTTCCTCATGAAGCAGCTGCATCCGTCCAATTGCATCGGCATCCGGCAGTTTGCAGATGCTCAGGGATGTACAGACCTTTACAAGGTGGCCAATAATTATGTCATGGTAAGCAGGCAATCATTTTTTTTTCTGTCTTATAAATAAGAGGAATGTCAAATATTTCGTTCAGATCAAAAAAGGTCAAGAACCGAAGGGCAGTGCTACGGAAAATGAGAAATGGCGTCTTAAACCTGAGGAATAAATGACACACAATTTTATTGATTGATGAAACAAATCAAATAAAGTAAAAAAAAAAAAATGCAACACATCACAGCACTCAGTACCTAAAACCATTAGGTTAAGAAGGATAAGGAGGTGGGTAAGCGGGATGAACTCCGCCCTTGATTCTAGAAATAGGTCGAGGGTAAGTAGAACTACTGAAAAGCATGATTAAATATTTAGATCTTTGTAACAATTAACTAACCTTCAAATAAAGAAAGGAAAAAAAAAACTTAAAATGGAAGTTCTAACAACGCTAACAAACGTACCACAAAATTAAGGAGCTCGGGCCAAAACATAAAAAAAAAAAGAAGGATAAGGAGGCAAGTAGTGTTCCCTAGGGTTATAAGAACTATAATGCTCGATGTTCCTAAATTTCGGGGGAGGGGAAAGAAGGAAACTGAGATTTTACTTTAGCAACTAGCATCTTTATTCTTAGCTTTTCAAATACACCTTTTCACATATACAGCTATAAATGTATATTTTTGAAGTGTTTAAGATTATTTACTGTGTCAAGAAGTCAACTGTATGTCATTCATCACAATAATAACTGAATTATCTTATTTGCATTTGCTCAAAGTTGGGATTATCCTGCATGCTGTTAACCAAAGCACTGTGTAGACAGAGATGCCAGTATCTAGCCTGAGAGCCAAACTATGGCTTCCCAATGGCATAAAACATGGTCGTGAACTTACTGTTGACTACTGAATGTTTCATATTGTTCCCTATCACTTTAAGTAAGAAAAATTTTTGATATAATGGTAAACATTGTCATTCTTTTCATTTCCGTTACAGGATAGATTTGTTGAAGTTATGCAAAATCAGGAATTCCTCATGCTCCCTTGTGATGAAGTATGCAAGCTGTTAGCCAGTGACGACCTCAATGTGCCTAATGAGGAGACCATCTTTGACGCGGTCTTGAAGTGGGCGAGACACGATCTCCTGTCCAGAAAGAAATTCCTAGCCATCCTACTCTCACACATCAAGCTGCCTCTCATGGCACCACAGGTAAGTACAAGGTGGTATTGCCTGTCCGGCTGTTATTTATGGGCGAAGTGGGAGAGACCAAGGTTAGACTATAAAGATGGAAATACGTAGGTTGTTTAATGATATAGAGGAGAAATTCCGTTGCTTGATAATATGTCCACGATTTAAAGAATTTAGAGGAAAAACTACAACTGGTTTATTAAAATGTAAACCAAATGTGTTTAGATTAGTAAAATACTTTATAAGCGAAAAGGATGAAGACATACGAACACTGAGATTGAGTAATTTATATTTGGGAAATCTTATATTATAAAAAAACTCGTGAAATTTTGTAACAACCATATCTCGACTATTTGTACACCAATCAACCCAAAAATTTGCATACACCTTCCTGTTGGTCTGAAGATGATTCTTTTGGTAATTTCTTCGCCTTAAACGGTCCACAAGTGTTATTTTGATAATTACGTAAATTTTCTTTCTTTCGTGACTACGGTGCAACTTCGTTGTTTTTAAATGGACCATACGTCATTGGTTTTTGTGATTCGTTCCTGAAATGTTGACTTCCGGTCCCCGAAGTTGAAACTGAGCATTTGTATCAGATGCCGGGTCGAGAATATGTACGTAGCAGAGTCGATCGCCCGAGTGAACATAATCATCAGTACGAAAAGGAGCAGAATCAATAGAATGAACATGACTTTGGCCGTGTGAACCATCAGTGCGAATACTGGTGCTTTCCGATAGAAAGATGCAAGTCGTAGACTTGGCTGTACCAACAGCAAAAAAACGCTTCCTCCCATGGACATCGTGGAAGTTAATTTCTCCACTGATTTCATCATGTGTAAGTCAAATATGACCATAACTGGTCCTTTTTTAAAAAAAAAATTGGTGGGCTGCGATGTTCCTGATTGTCCCAGAAATATGTAGAAAATAGATTTTCCCATATCCAGATGACCTGTTCCATTTTTTTAATAAACGTTTATGCTCATGACGTCACTACTGTTGTGGTTCTGCAGCCAAATTGGTGCTTTGAGGCCAAATTCCTCAAATATGGCGGGTTTTTATAGTTATAGAGGCTGGCATTGAGAAAAATCATTACTTTTTAGCGCTTTTTCTGGGTTTTTTTTTTCAGCTTAACCATTATATTTACACACTATTACGTGTGTGGTGTGAGCACTGTAATTACAAAAAGAGCAGCGGTGTTATTGTTGTAGAAGTAGTTTGGTCGCACGATTATGCCGCAAATTTGCGGGTGTTTTGACTAGTTTGACAAAAATAAATTCAGAAATTTGAACTGAAATGGGTGTCCTTTGGGAAGGAATGAAGCCCCCCCCCCCCCCCCCNNGGGGGGGGGGGGGGGGGGGGGGGGGGGGGGGGGAGAAGGGGTGGAGAGACAGAAAGTGTGATGTGAGAGAATGAGTGATAACAGCATTAATCAAAATTAATGTCACAATGTCATGATTTTTGTGATACTTTTCGAAGATCCATCCGGGTGTTAGCAAGATGAGGAAATAGTAGATCATTGGTTATATAGTGCATGAGGAACATATGCGTCTTTGCAGTGCATTGTATTGAATAGTATTCATACTGTATTGTATTATGAAGTGATGAGTGTTGCTCCGTGGCTTAACAAAAGCTTTAAACTAGAACTTGGGTTTCTGGTGATGGAAAAAATTTCATAGCACTGCAGACAGCTCTTGTTCAGAGCCCAGCGAAGATTCTCTCTACTAAAAATAACATACTGTCTCAGTTGTCTAATTGTGAATCCTTATAGTTATTGAACTTCCTGCAAGCTTGCAACTTCTGTCCTGTCTCGAATGTCCAACCATTTGCGATATTTATTTTAGGAAGTGATGTTGTGTCCATTCTTTCTTCTTCACTCAGTTTTCCTGTCAGTATTTTGTGCCACAGGTCTTTTGTATTGCATATTTTGATGGGCCCAGACGCCTGCACAGTCCTGGCCGATCTCTCCGCACTATCAGTCCCTTTGACTACATATTGTCCTGCAGAATAAATCAAAGTCGCTGATCAGAATACTGTAGTTATTTTAGTATTTCAACCAACCTGATCTCATACAGTGCGTCTCCCCTCTTTAGAGTGTTATGGGAGTCTGTTACAACTCCTTTATCGTTTTTGCTATGCAGACTACAAACAAGATTTTGTCAATACCTGGGCCTCAATGGGTCATTCTCCTCAAACACTAAGAACGGTAATTCTAGAACAACTCTTTGGGCGAAAAGGCCTTCTTGTCGTTTTCTACCATGTGACTATGTTAACCCGAGAACCAGTTGGGAAAACACCAGGGCCTATCAGCTGCACAGGTATATGTTTATGAACATTCTTTGTGATATCCTAAACACGTTTCCAGCACTTTCAAAATGATGCCAATTAAATTATAGCACCGGCAACACAGCACCGGCAACACGTCTTGAAATTAAGAAAGATAAAGAACAAAATACCTCATACGCAGATTACCGACATCAGCGAGTGGTTACAATTTATTGCTCTTTAGGCATACTAGACTAATTCAAATGCCTGAATAGCAATTCTCCGTCAGATGTGAAGTGCAAAATTTGGCACGATAAGGCGAAGTACTCCAGAGAATCCTGTAGTTGAATTTTGTTATATGAAAATAATGTTGAAACGGATCTGCTGTTATCATTTAAAGTTACAGTGGAGATAAAGTGAAAAACGTGAAGTGAACCTGAACCTGTGTTTACCGGATTCAAAGGGGGTTGATTTCAGGAAAGTGACCCATTGTAAGACCTCACAAACTCGAATTCCCGTAATCCACTTCTTAATTTCGAGTTTGTAAAGCTGTTGAGTTCATAACTGCTACAGAAAATCG
>JAWQUT010000051.1:1914568-1944522 GCA_033807755.1 Ellobium chinense | reverse complement strand
CGAAGAGTGTGTAGTAGGATTGGTGTTTGAGTAACAAGCACAGACTGTGGCGCCAAGTGATGTTCCGTCTGTTAGCTGGATTTAGGTAGAGGTGGGAAGTGGGGGTTAAATTTACGTTGGTGGTATAACAAGCAATATTTACTATACTCAAGTTATGAATGTTACAGTTAAACTGTTGGCGAATGGCGGTATAACGAGATTTTTAGTGACTTTGTATAGGTGTCAGATCCGTTCCACGGCGAAAAGCTGGCGGTATGCGGGAATGGCGGTATAACGGGTGGCGGTATAGCGAGGTTTCACTGTATAAGCAAAAGCAAAAAACAAAAAACAATAGTGGGTGATAGCAGGTGATACAGTAAACCTTGGGAATAGGCGATGGCAGGCAATCTGATAAATAAAGGGTTAAGCCACTGTTGGTAAGTAGTGATGTGGCTTCGGGTTATCTCCATCTCTTACAATCCAACACTGCAACAACTTGACCTTATTATCAGGTCAGGATCCCACAGGCCCTCCTTGTCTTACACAGTCAATCCCCTCTTAGCTCAGTCCTGTTGTTTGTTTTTTTTCATCAGCTAGACTGTTTTGAGGTAACAGTCCCCTGTGCATGAGTACAATCTTTTAAACTTTCCCAGAAAGAAAAAAAACAAAGAGCTAAACAAGGCTCAGTGCAAGGGAAAGCACTTTCAAGAATTTCTTCACATGCTGGGTTACTGTTATTCAGCCCTTTGCTCTAAAACACATTCTGTGGAGTTTGAAAATGTACCACATGATCTTGCACGAATTGCATTTTAAACAAGAAGAGTTAAAGGGACAGGGACAGAGGCATCCTGTAGACTGTCTGGACCAGTCATCTGCTAACCTATTTCACTTTTTGAATTAGCAGCACAAAATAATAATGATGACACGCAAAGGATAAAAATCCCGACATTCCTGCAATGTTTTCCCAGAAACCATCAGGCGAAAGGAAAGACACACCTGATTTAAATTTTATGGAAAAATAAAGTGGAGTTATTAGGCTGTGAAACAGATAACTGCCCCTGTCCCTTTAAATTAAATTGATATGAACATTTGCAAATTGATATGAACATTTGCAAATTCACACTGTGGCTGTGAAAACTAGACTGTGAACCAAAACCACCAGATGTATCATTTCTTGTGTTTTTATTCTATTCAGATTGTACGCAGTTGGTGGAAGAGATGGCAGCTCTTGCCTGAAAACAGTGGAATGCTTTGACCCACACACCAACAAGTGGACCCTATGCACACCTATGTCCAAAAGAAGGGGTGGTGTCGGGGCAGCCAACTGTGGTGGCTTTCTCTATGAGGTGGGAGGGTACGAGGCACCAGCCACTAATCCAGCCAGCAGCAGATTTGACTGTGCCGAGAGGTGGGTTCTTGTGACAGGAGCCACATTCTAGGTTAACTGAGTAATTGATAAGAGTGCTAGGTGGAAACTGAGATTTATAATAGACATAGAGATGAGCAGACACCATAGGTTTGTGGGAGCACTTTCGTTGAAGCTTGTTGTCTCAGGCTGAGATACAGTTGACGCTGCTTAAATGCAATCTGCATAATCACAATTTTCACTTAATTACAATATTTTTCACTGGATAATTGCAACTCCTCTTAGTCCCAACTTTATCTGTGCCCCCAAAGAGTTGCGACTAAACGGAATTGACCATGCCTTTAGTGAAGATTGAATTTCACCATGTCATTTTCAACGGTTCCTTCATTTCATTTCTGCATTTTTGTCTTTCGTGTACCCTTTCCTCCCCATTTTCTTTTGTGATCATCGGAAGTGTCTATACACTCTGTGCTTGTATATTTGATGAATGACTTGCTGAAATAACTATGGCAGATGTGAAGTACAGTCTGGACTCAGTGCTTGTATCTTACTACTGCCAGTATATATATATGTATGGGGGGTGAGGGAGAAAGGGACCGGCTTCATAAGATTTTAGGAGTATGTAAAATGTTCATGGAATGTAGTGCTGAACATGTATGACAGCATAAATTATGAACATTTGATATATATATATATGTAATTCTCATCTTATCACTCTGATCAACAGATATGATCCCAAAACTGACCAGTGGACAATCATTGCTCCCATGAGCAGTGCCAGAGACTCAGTGGGGTTATGTCCCCTGGGTGACAAGCTCTTCGCTGTAGGAGGCTATGATGGCATGCAGTACCTCAATGATGTTGAATGCTACGATCCTGTGAACAACGAATGGATTAAGGTGAGGTAGCATTTATAATGTCTTTTCTTGCTATGTTTATTGTATCGTAATTAATGGTTTTGAAATTCCTCCACATGTATTTCTCTTTAACTTCGAGCCTGTTTTCATTTAAAATTGGTAAAACTAGTTGCCTTCCACATGATGAGAATCATGAACATTGTTGATCTGTATTAATTGTGAATAATACCAATAAACAAAAGCAGAGTTGCCTTGCGTGATATTTAAATGTGTAGAGCTGGCTTCACTAGAGTTTTGGTTGAGATTTGATGTAGTTACTTCATTTGTTTAACTAGGAGAGGGAAAGCCACTCTGAACATAGGTCATATAAGTCAGAGCAAAGTACTATATTAGTGACCCTTCAACATTTTCCATTTTGTGCTTCCTAACTGTACATATTTTTCTTGTCTTTCCATAGGTGGCACCTTTATGCACTGGACGAGCAGGTGCCTGTGTGGTTCATGTACCAAATAGCTGACTAGGAAAACCCTGCAGCGCCACCTACAGAGCTCATGCTCTTGCCTTGCTCAAGAAATGGCCATCGGGACTCTTCGCCCTCAAACAATCACGGAGTGGCCGACTGGCAGCATGGAAATAAACACAAGGAATGCTAGGAACATTAGGCTTCACCATTCTTTCTTTCTACTGGTTCCTGTGTGTGGCAGCTAGTACATGTAGTATCAAAACTATTAACAGAGCAGAGCACTCCTGGAAAAAGGGTTCATGTCTCACACGAAGATCATCTACACACAAAACTGTTCATGCAGCACTTGGACAAACTTCCACAAAGACAAAAACTACAAGTGTTGATGCAACTTATCAAAGGTCTGTGTCAGGAATCTTTGTCCATGGGAAAGTATTACTTGAAGAAAGTTACAGCGCTGAAGGCTGACAATGAGAGACTATTTAATTTCCCAGAGACAAAACAAAGCAGATGTGAACCTGTGAAAGAAATGCCTGTTCCGCTGCCAAGATGTATTTCTGAAGTAGGCTCTAAGAATATCAGACTCATAAAGCTTAGTGAATGTAGAAAATTCAAGAGCAAGGGATATGTATGGTGACCTGCAGGATATATTAGACACTTCAAGATGCTGATGGACTTTTTAAGTCCAATTTCGTTCCATTGTTACTTTGCCTCCAGGCCAAATCACCACCATTCAAGAAGACTGTTGTACATCACACTTTGAGATATGAAAGTTGCGGCAGTCTTTCAGGACGGTGGTGAAATGATGTTAGGCCACATATATGAACTTCAGCAAATGTCTTTTGTGTTATCCTGATGTTTGGCTTGGCCAAATGGAGGATTTGCTGTTATGATTTGTATTTAGCAACAAGCTGTAAGGTGGATGCTTGGGTTCTATTTCATTCATACAAAAAGTAGATAAGACAAATGACCCAAGTCATGGAAAGCATTACCTTGATTATAAGGAATATTATAAGGAATGCACTTCAGGGACTTTGAGTTAAGATCACACACGCAAAGTGGGGTGGCAGTTCCCTATATTTCATTGGTCCTTCCTGAGACCAGAGTTCAAGATTTCGATGTTCAACAATTCAGGTTTGCGAATTTCGAACTTTTGCCCAAGTCAAGTGTGGTCAGTGAAATCTTGTTGCTTTGGATTTATGTAATGCCTTTGATGGGGTAGATCCCAAATTTAGTTTGTACAGTAATTACAGTGGAACCCTGTTAACACAACCATTGCTTAACACAATCCTATTCTCAGTTTCCTTTCATTCAAAAACCTGAGCACTTTTGTTCTCTATGAAAAGCACCCTGGATAGCACAAAATTCTGATAACACACCCAGAGCTGTTTGGTCCAAATGGTGGATGTATTATCAGATTTCCACTGTAATATTATGTGTAGAGTGTTTTGTTTGTTTTTTTTTCATTTCTAACTTTGAACTGGGTTTTCTATAAGTCTTGTGAACGGGTCCCATTAACCTTTGCACTTTTGTATTATTGTCCTGTGAACATTGCGAAACATCTCTGGGCTCAGGGTGCATCCTTGTTACTCTGGCATGCCTTGTAAAGTGCATGGTATGTGATTATAGCCCTTACAAAATCCACCACATCTAGTCACCTCCCTTATGAGGTCCTTATCTGGCTACTGCCTTCTGAAGGTCTGCCGATCTTATTACTTCATTTTTGAAGTCCTTCAGATCCAGACAGGTCCTCTTTCCTTACAAGATCATCAGAATAAGAAGGAAATTAGCACACTGACAATATTTTTACACAAAAGAGATTGATGTAAGGGACTTTAAAATATGTTAGGGCATGCATGCCTGCAACATGTCCTTAACACTAGAAGTCTTCCCACTTCCATTGTCCAGGCAGATTTTGTAAACCAACAGAAATAACTGGGATTCTCAGAAATGTTTCGCACTGGTCTCAATTTTTATTAATTGCCGTACCAAGGTTATAATATGATTTGTAAAGGAAGAATTAATGTCATTGTAGCGATATTCACCCTTGATAGAGGGACCATAGTAAGGTGTCACAATCCAAAAGTTGATGACCCAGCAAGTCGGCTGATCATATCATGAATTTCCACATGGGTTAAATAGTGAAATTCACAACTTGATGAGCTGATCAACGCTGTGGTAGTTTTGGCTCATCAAAATTTACAGCTGGGGAAGATCAAATTTATCAACATGTGAAATAGTGATGAGAGAGAATTGTATTCACTAGTTATTGTCTTGATACTGGGCCAGTTGACTTCCACCTCTTTATTAATCAGCCAGTCAGTACAAACCAGTCTGATATTTCCCATGGCCTGAGAGTGAGGTTGTATAGCATGAAGATCTGAGCAATGCTTATGGCTATTGGTAAACAAACTGCAAAGTAAACAAGAATAGGTCATTGTCTTTACATTGTCTTAATGGTAAGATGAATTCATCAAGTAACAGGCTAAGCATGAGTTTTTTATTGTATTACTAACTTGGCAAATAAGCAAAAGATAAATCTCGGCTTTAGCTTAGTATATTGCTTTTTAACATTTTGTAGCTAGATCTAGTTTGCATCTGAATTTGACACCAGAGTATTTTCCACACCTCTCAGTATACATGTGTTTCAGCATGGAATAGTAAAAATTCAAGCATTCCGTCATCCGTTTCCTCATCTCAGCATTTACATATGAGCTTTTCCTGGGAACTGCAATGTTACTAGCTTTAGTTCAGGGCATTCCATTTTCCATAGACTTAGTTCAAGAGGCTTCCAGGATGCTAGATCAGTGAGAACTTATCGTTTTCATTACATGTTATTTGATAATCAGGAATCTTTATGCACAAGGTCATCATAGATATCATCTCTACAGTAATATAATTAGAGTGTCCTTCAGGAGATGGTCCATGAGACTGCTAGATGTCTGTAAAAAGACAGATATACACTAGACTAGGTCGAACTAAATTCGCAGTCTTCTCAAATTTAATGGGATGGTCATTTACGGTACTTGAAAGATGTCTTAGTCTGGTGTCTAACAGTGCAGGTTCCTTTGGAATTGCCCACGTCCATTTCAAGGGCTTCAGCTCTGACAGATACGATACTTGAATTAGCGTTGCATGATGCTTCGTAAACAGTTCATCTTCATCATACCATGATCTGGTATTCACTCTGCTGTGAAATACTGGAAACTACTTTGCCCACCTCAAGTTCTGTTTTTGGGTTCAAATCCATTAATTTCTATCTTATCATTTATTGTTACCTTTCCTTGTCACTATTCATATTAATACACAGAGGCACAATGAACACGTATTGTGAAGAAGTTTGCCCTTTTCAGCATTGTGTGAAAGATGACAGAATAAGGCAGAAGCTGGTTAAGCTGATCTTGATTTGTCAGAAACTTCATTTTGTCAGAGATATTTTTAAGGTTCTCTGGAATCTTTCTATGCTTATTACACTTTTATAAGAATTCATCCACGTTCACTGTGCAGAGGTCAGCATGTAACGTAAGATCACATTATGTCACAAGTTCGGCATTTTACCCACAAATTGATTACATACTAGCATGGAGACAGAAACATCCAGTGTCTTCCACAAATTATGCAAAATAACTTCCTCTGTGGCAGACACACTGTATCAGAATTTTTTAGTTGATATCTGTGTTTTACCACCATCTGCTTGCATGAAATATAGTGGAACTCAGATAACACCTCTGGACTTTAACTGTTGGAAGGAAGTGCTACTTGTAGAATGTGTCTTCTAGGGCGTCATGTCTAAGGATCAAACTGTTGGGATCTTTGAATAAAGTTGTCCTCAAGAGGGGATTGTATAGCCACGATTGTGTTATGAAAGTTCTGCTGTACAAATTTCCAGCGCTCAGCATATCACCTATAACATCAAGTGCCTTAGTCATTTGACTTCTTAATATTTTTCCCTTGGTTGATATTCAAGAGAAACATTGTGGGAGGCCAGACTCAACAGTGTCATACTACAAGGAGACTCATTTCAGACACAGACTAAGAACTAAGAAATTAAGAAATCTTTTTTTACTTTTTTTTGTTCTGTGGGTACCAGGATCTCACAGGATCCACTTGTGAACAAACAAATGCTTTTATAAGTCAAGACAAATTCTGTCGAAAACTGATGATGAATTATTAACCCCCCCTACCAATTATGGTAAGTGTGCACTTTAGCCACACCGTGAGCAGATGTAGATATAAGTAGAATTGCATGAAAAACAACCCTGGCAGCTGTTCATGACATTTGGATCTCGTCACAAGTCAAAGTTTTGTTGTTTTTTTTTTAAAGATTTCATTAGCAGATTTACTTGACAGCTTGGAGCTGAGAGGCATCCATCTTCTACATAATATCAGAAATATCAGGAAATGTAGTGCTTCTCAGTTCCTATAAATCCTAAGCCCTCCTTCATATGTGTATATCATCTGTGTTTACGTATGAGGTAATTTATTATCTTAAGGAATACAATCTTACATGTCTACACGGATGATTTCTTTCCATTCACACCATGATCAAATCCTATTTTAGTCATTGCACATGAGAATTCTTCATTTTGAGATCTCCAGCTATTTTTCACCTCCAGTGTCCAACATTTATCTATAACAGTTTCATCATCATGCATTTTTCAGTCTTAAATATTCATTCAACAGCTTAAGACTTCGGGACTCTTAGGAAGTCTTTGCTCTTTGGTCCCTCCATGAATTTCAAAGGTTTTCTAGATAAGATTCATTCCATTATCATTCAGACAATTCAAAAATATGTGTCCTTTTAACATCTAGACAGAAATTGCAGAATGAATTGAGTTTTTGAGAGCCACAGAGAACAGAAATGATTTGAGGGTCAAGCATTTTTGGAAGATTTTGTCTCTGGATATTTATCATAACAACACAGCAAGATAACAAAAACTGGGCTTTCACTCAATGAAACTGGTTTTTACAGCACAACAGTGAGGCTTATATGAGTAACAGTATAGCTGCTGATACAAGCAATCCTTAACATCAGTCACCTATTGCTGTGACAGGTCATGATTTTAACGGGCTCCCAACTACTGAATGGATTGGGTCTCCTCTGTGTGCAGTGTGGGGAGATCTGACTGTATAAATTTTGTTACATTTATTAGTTTACAAGTCATGTCATTGATGACGTTTGTCCCGTCACTGCATTTGTCAATACACATACTGTGACATACCTATCTTTTTATTTTTTTTTTATAAAAACTTCTGTGAGCGCGTGTGCACGAGAGAGAGAGAGTGCAAATTTTTTCTTGCACTTTTTTACATTACTGAAGTTTGTTATGATTCATTACCTGATTAGATTAGTCCATGGAATTTTGGGTCTAAGTCTTTAGTCTTTTTTTTTCCTTCAATATGTTCAATTTCCATGCCATTTTTGCCAATACCAGTTCATTTTTCTCCTCATTATCATAAATTCACACAGTATAATCAAAGCACATTTATATACCATGTGTCAAATGTCCATGTTCAGTATTTAGTCTTTAGCTTCTTTTTTCGTTTGTATTAACTGTTTTGGTCCCCATTTTTTTTACATCTTCCAGCTGATTCTTTGACATTTCATTCATATCAAATAATGATTGTATGATAATATATTCATGGTTAATATATTTTCAATTTCTTTTGTCTATTAGCAGATTTTACATCCACCAAAAAAAAACAACCAAAAAAAAAAAACTAACATTGTGTAAATGCATCCTTAGCCAAATCATATTATGATCAATTAATTAATTATTCATCAAACAATCCATACTTGGTGCCTTAGCCTCCTTCCATCAGCTGCCAACTTTCAAACATCACTTTGCAGAAAAATTATTTTTCTACATTCATATTTAACAATAATTCATCTTTGAACTCTCTGAATGTGATTGATAGCCTATAGCAGATTGACATGTGTACATCTGGTATAGAAAATGTATGGCATCATCTCTTTAGTAATGTCATAGATAATTCTTTGGCTGTGTATGGTAATATTGCTGCTATTCGGAGTTAGCAGTTTGTGCCCAGTCCATAAAAGTTCAGCTTTTGGTTGTTTTTTTTCATCGGATGGGCAAAGCTTCAATTGGGAATCACCAGAGATTTCAAGACAATCTTATATTATTTTACATTGTATTACTGAAAAATCAGAAGGCTAGCCCACCATCAGAAAACTCAGACAAAATAGTTTTGCGCTGATTTGTATTCAAAAGGTCTGGAATTTCAAGTATCAGTCACATTTATGCCCAGTTTTGTGACCAGTTTTAATGCAACTAGTTCAGATGTTCAAAAATTTGAAGTGTTCTAATCCAAATATGTGTACATCCTTTTGAAATAAAATCCTAATAGTTTTCAACATTCACTGTTCCAAATATGTAAATGCAATTTACTCAAAAAGTTTAAGATGATACAAGTAGCCCCTGTATGTTTTATACCTGGCACTTTCTGAAGAATTGCAAGTCAGTGAAATTAGGGGTTTTCAGTTTGTAAGGATACTGCATCTATCCTAAGCCTACAGTAGTTTTAGTTTAAATATGAATATTTGGTGAAGAGAAAGTAATGAATTTCAGAAAAGGAAAATCAGTTTTCAGTATTATTGTGTGTACATTTGTAACACTAATAGATGATTGACTAAAGCAAACACAGTGGTGTGCAAACCCATGGGTTGAAAACCACTGATATTGATTTAGTGAAAAAGGATCCGGAATCGCACGTCTTGTATTTAAGGAAGAAATGTGTAACTTCACTTTCTTGGGGGTCAGTGAGATTAGACCATGATGTAGTCAGTTATATTCTTCACTGCTTCTGAAGTACTTTACTAAAAAGCTTTCATTTCCTTGACTTTTCACTTTATCTAATGCTCCCTAGGGCTGAGAGATCCTGTTAGAAGATTGTTATTTCGAAGCACAATCTGTTTGTCGAAATATAGAAAAGAAATTACTTGTAAATGAAAAAAGGTTATAAGATCAGTTAAATGTCATATGTGGAGTTACACAATTCTTGCTCCATATACAACAGAAGATTGCCTAGTCTATATGCTTGATAGGTGACTGCTAACTTTCACTTTTATGCCTCAATGTCCTTCTTGTCCATCAGGTGTTCTTAAACTTTTTGTTGTCTCCCCTTCATATCATCACAATACTATATTGTTCATACTCAGTGAGTGTGATTAAATTTTATATTTTGTAAAAAAAAAACAAACCAATGAATAAAAAACTTAACTGATAAAAAAAAACTTCCTGAAATTTATTTGATTGGTTGTTGTTTTGAGTGGTGGAGCGTTTGTGTGTGTGTGTGGTGTTGCTATTTCATTACTGGATCCCAAGCTTGCCATCTTAACAAAAGTTTGAAGGAAGAGCATCTTCATTTTCACTTGAAAATCTGTTTTGGTTCACTTGTGTGGCCATCACATGCCCCGTCTTATTTCAGGCAAGGGGCGGGCACTACAGTAACAGGCAGGCACTACAGTAACAGGCATGTTGTGACTGGCTCTGTCAAGAGTTTGTGGGTGGTACTAAGTGATTCAGACCTAGCTCTGTTATGTGAATACAAGTACAAAGCATCTATTTCTCTTTTCTTGAATCTTTGAAAGCTTAAATGCAGTGCGTCAGTATGGATAATATAATTATAAGGATACTTCTCCAGTCAGATTTTGACTAAGCAGATTATCCCTTCACTTAGAATGTAAGTTTTGAAAATTGACAAGATAATCAGAAGTGGAAACTCTACTGACAATCAAATCAATCTATCCATCTCTCTCTCTCACTATCTTCCTTTCTCTTTCACTGATTAATCTGTCTCTCCCTCCCTCAATCTCTCTCTCTCTCTCTCTCTTTCTCTAGCTTGCTCAATGTCTCTCATGCACATTACACTTTCAAAGACAAAGAGATCAGTCTGCGAGGGGTGCCAGAAAGAAAGGCACGCCACAGTTTGCAATGGTTGTGGATGTACTCAGTGCTGCAACCAATAAAACCATCATTACTGCAAGGGACTTCAACAGTATGCGTGAAACATGCTCAAGAAAATGTCAATGCATTATGAAAGGTATTACGATAAAATACCAGCGTGTTATGATTTTGTCCCAAGCACTTGTACAGTATATGAAACTGTGACTCCCGTTAATCTTTTTATTCAAAACAATACCATGCACATTATAATGAATTATTATAATGATATGTTCATACTTCAGCTGACACTGACCTTGGCCCGTTTCGTAACTGAAGTTAAGTTAACGTAAGTTAAATCTTGCCTGCATGCACTGCAAACGAGGACCTCATCCGAGGGAGACGCCTTCAGCTTCCATATGGATCAAGACTCTTGTGGGGATCAGCACCTTATCAATCACATGAACGACGCCATTGTTAGCACTGATATCGCGCTCCAAGATCTTGGCGTCGTTGATGGAAATACCGCCCACTGTAGATGGATAAAGAAAGCGACACAGTGTTACAAACCGATATTAAAAAAAGACAGTATCGAAAATGTCTCAAAAGTATCGAAAGTATATTTCAATCCAATTTCGATCCTCAGAACTCTGAACCAAACTATCTTCCGGTCTTTTCAGTGCAAAGCCCAGCGCTATCAAAAGATATCAAATTAAAGTATTTAAAGGTATCGATATATGTTATATGAGTATGAAGATTGAGTATCGCCATACTTAAAATTCAGGTATCGGTCCACTCCTAGTCACCGCAGACAATAAGCTTATTTTAAGATTATTTTATCAAGTGATCAGAGAAACCGACAAAACAACGCTCCGTGGAATGAACCAAATCCATAATTACGCATTTTAGTATGATAATCAGGAATGGGCAAGTTCACAAAAAAAAAAAAAAAAGAAAATCAGATCAAATTCAGTTCACTTCGGGGGAAAAGCTCTAAGATCAAATTTAGCTCAGTTCTTTGAAAAAACTGAGTGGTTTTCAGAGTCAGATCAGTTCCCCCTCAGATTTCAGAAATCAGTCCGCCCGAAACAGAGTCTAAGCTCAGATCGAGTTCATGTGAACTGAACTTTAGTTCACGAACTGCGTTCATACGATCTCCGTTCTGCCCAACCCTGATGATAATAAATGAAGAATGGTAAAGAGACATCCGGAACTTTTGCATCGTTCACTTACCGTGATCTTCCAACACCATCAGCTTGTCGTGGTGAGTGTCCGCAGAGCCTATAATCATTGAATGTTTCATTCCGATAGTGTACATCGTTAGCCGACTGACGACATGATACATGAGAGTGTCTGTGGATAGCCAGGTGATGTACACATAAACCAAAAATAAACAAAATTCAATACATTCCACTTTGATTGTCTATAATCAGTTGATGATATCGACTTCATGAAATATGGCAACTCCATGAGAGTTTGGACAAAGTTGCTATATATATTCGGTGGGTGTGTGAAGGGCGGGGTGTGTGAAGGGCTGAGTGAGTGAGTGAGTCAGTGAGTCAGTGAGTCAGTGAGTCAGTGAGTGGCTGTGTGACTGAGTGATTGAGTGAGTGAATGAACGACTGACTGACTGACTGACTGACTGACTGAAGTCAGCCAGCCGGCCAGCCAGCCAGTCAGTCGCTCGGTCAATCCGTCGGTTGGTCGGTCGGTCGGTCGGTCAGTGTGAGAATGAATGAATGAGTCAGTTAATGCGTCAGTGAGAAGCTAAACACGGTGGATAGAAAAGAAGCGAAAAAGTGGAAACATCTGAAATTCGCCCCGTCGAATTAGTGAGTTGATTAGCAATGTCTTGAGCAACAATGCCACGAGCTAAACTATAAGTCGGTATGTTTTTAATAATTTGACGGAGTGCATCAGTGATTCACTGAACGACTGCCCGATCCAATACACATAGTGACTAGCCCATAACACACTTACCTATCAGATCTTTTGGGTGGGCGCTCAAATATGCCATGACCTGAGGATCCACTTTACCAAAAGCGTCGTTGGTGGGAGCAAACACTGTGATGTTCATGTCAGCTGGTGAAAAAAAATTTGTTTCGTTTTCATCGTGGTCATAAATGATGGAGCATACAAAAAGGTATAATATATTATTGACAGACCCTCACGAAATCACGGCAGGATGACCGTGCGGTTTGTGAGGCTGCAAACGAGTGCCTTCACATTCCCCTCGTTTTCCTTGTGAAATCTACTTTCACTGTGAAACTGTGACGGGGGCCCTATATGTATATAAGCTCTAATCGGCGACAGAGTGGCACCCATTCACTTTCCTCGCATTTTCACAGCGGTTCCGTGAAGATTTGAGTTTTAGTGCTGCAATCAATTTTTTCCCGTTTTTGCTTCGACAATTCAAGTGGTCGACACAGTCAAGCCTAGATTTAGACCAAGTGAAGACAGTATGTAGTGTAGTGTGTCATCCGCTTTTCAATGGAGGGTCCAAGACCGTCCAACCAATTCTAGAAGCAAATGAAATTAAATTAATTTGTCCTCATCATTTAAAACTTCATCAAGCAAATGATGATATTCGTCATAACGTTCCCTCTTCTGAAACATACTGTGGGCCCAACAGTTCTGTCTTCAGTAATGGAGTGTTTTCTTTAACAAGAAGAGCAAGTCGAGCTGTATCGCCATCACACACAGTGTTTCCACCTCGGAATGTGGATCCCGAATGGAAAGTGAAACGGGTGCACTCCGAATGCATATATATATTCAGCTCGATTTCTACTCTCCCAAAATCACGAGAAGAAAAAAAGTCGTACTCAGAAGCTGAAGACTTTCAAGTCGAAGATTTATGTGTTTGACTCGCGAGCTGGTCGGTTTACGTTGTAATTTCCTTGGGTAAGACATTTCACTTTCATTTCCTCACTCGACTCAGGTGTACATGAGTAGTGTACCTGGCTTTAGAGCTGGGGGGACCAGGGCGCTGCACCGCTGGCGACCATCAATGATTTTGTTTGTGTATTATGATAATTATGTGTTTGTATTATGAATGAGATGCATAACGTTGTATGACATTGTAAAACAATTTTCCCTACGAGGTAAATAAAGTCGTATTTTCATTTTTTTTCTCAAATTTCAGGCAAAAGACTATATAGACTATGCCAAACTCACAAGTTAACAGAAGATGCAAGAAAACTCTCGCTTTGAGCTTCTGATTTTTTTTTTAATGCTCATCAATAACGTCCACGGTTGGCTATAATTATGAGAATCTATAAGGCTACGAGAGAATAATCTTACTGAAAATGTAGATAAAATTGTGCTATACAACAGGATTGAGTAGAACTGAAATCATATGAACGCAGTACGTGAACTTCCGTTCAGTTCACGTGAACTTCTGCTGAGTTTAATGGCTATTTTGGACGAACTGATCTAGACCTAAACATCATTTTTCTACCTAAATTTCAGTTCAGTTCCCATCCACCTCGAAAATCAGAACTGAGTGCCAATTTCAAAAACCAAGAGGAACTGATTTGATCTGAAGACTATTCAGTTCTCATGGAACTGAGCTAAACTGAACGTTAGGGCTTTTTTCCCTCAGTGAACTGAACTTGATTTGAACTTTTTTGTGTAAAACTTGCCCAACCCTGCTATACAATAAGGTGCCAAAGAGTGACACTAGTTTGTAACGTGCAATATTTTTGTAACAGCAGGAAAAGCCATACCTATGCACAAGCTTTGTGCAATAACGGTACTTGAGAGATCCAAACAAAAGCATTCTAATGATAACTAAACATCTGCAGCAGCAACAGCAACAGTGGCAGCCTCGACAACAAGCAACAACACACACACACACACACACACACACACACACACACACACACACACACACACACACACAAATAAACATAAAGGACAATTTGAAATTATAGGGTTATGTTTTTACCTTGAACTTTATCGACGAGTCCTGCCGTCTGTAGCAGAGAGACCAGTGTTGAAATATCACTTCTTGAGCTGAGTGTGTCCATCACGCTGCCCTCAGGCGGAGTCATGGGAGTATCGAGTCCGTGGACATAACCGTTGGCCACATGAATGTTTCTCTCAGTCGTGTTCACACCCTCAGCTGCAATAACCTGGTGACAAGAAGGAAGAATCTGGGCTATCTCGAAGAACAGCACCGCAAGGATAATGATACAGTTCATTTAGTCATAGACAGGTTATGGACTAGATCGATATTTCGACTTAATCGGTGCTGTTGTTAGAGAAAGCCAGAATCTGTTCCAAATCGGTCTTCCAAAGATTCAATGTCATGATATTTTCAGTTTTTGTGATGGATGAAACAGATTTGTGCATTTCAAGGCCTGTGGCATAAATCCTTATGTATTGCGTTGATTACCGTGAACGCTATTAATGTTTTGGGAGTTTCTCGTGGTTACGGCAGTTCGTTTACGAAAGTAAGAATTATGCATACGGCCACTGGAGAAAAGAAAAAATATAAGATGAACATTGAAGTATGACTAGCTAATACCCACGCAAATTTCGGTGAATTATGTCTCGAACACAATGAATTCGACAGTAACAAATCACACTTCATCCAACGCATTGTATTGTCTTTCACCACGATATGACAACGAAGGAACGTTCCAACATTCCACTACTACTGATGCGTTACTTTTTTTTTCAACCAGTCAGTACAGAGCTTATCAGGTGTCATTTCCATTTAAATCCTGACTGTAGCAGGCGATGAGAATGTATGAAATAATAATAACAGTAACAACAACAACAGATGATATTAATAATTTATAATGAAAGAAGATAACCTAAATAATGATTTATTTGATTACCGTCTAAGCAGAATGTTCGTTATTCACCCTAAAAGTAAAAGTTTGATCACCCTTAGACGTTGCAGACTAAGTAAGGAATGGAAAAAGGGAGCCATCGAAGTCCATCTTCAAACAGATTCTATAATAAAGAAAACTTCCAAAACACGTTGTTAACCTTTATTTTCCAAAATTTCCACATTCGTATATTATATACACATAATTTGTGTCTTGTCTGTTCATTTGTCTGGTTGTTTGTCCATTTGTCTGCTTATGTACAGTCCAGTGGTAGCTATATGTCCATATTTTGTAACCTCGTTACAAAGGAAATAAACTTGTGAAATCTGAAATCTGATAGTAGGTTTACCACCCTCCCGGAGCCCAGAGTGGACTTTGCAAGGCTAACCACATGAAGAAGAAACATATTCCAAGCTGGAAACCTCTGCACCATAAGATATGGTTGCTTCAGCAGTAGCTCTACTTACGTGCACTAAGCCGTAGATGTTGATTCTGATGGGCTTCTGATTGGATGACATCAAAACAGTGTCTTGTATGTGGCCACGAAGCGCGAGCTCAGTGCCCAGCACCGCATGGTAGCCCAGAACATCTTGGAGCTTGGTGGAGTCCGCCTTCAAGGCGTCCAAGGTATGAGCCGGAAGGTGGGAGAAGGCATCGTCCGTTGGTGCAAACAACGTCATGTGGTCGGCTGTGTGAGAGAGATAATTGAGAGCTTGTGCATTAACGATGTTGAACGCTACTAAAGGTGCATTCATACCGGTGCACTGATAGTTACAGACTCCTAATTGGAGAAACATAGGGTTTGATCATATGCATTAGGACATATTATGAAGGATGGGCCCTAGACTTGTGAACCTGCCTGCGACAGTTTATTTCCTCAAAGAGGGAAATCGGATTAGACAGGCTTCTGTAACCTGATGTTATTCTTACGATGGAAAGAGATCCTATCTTTAATGCGCAAACTTTCAAGTATACACGTACATGTACTTCCTAAAGGTCCACCCAGGGTATAAAAGGCGACCAGAGGCATGAGCGGATAATCCACTAATTAAAATTTGATCTCAGTCGCATTTGGTTGTTCAAGCAGATTTGTAGAATAATACAGTATTCTGTTATCTAAACATATTGCACTTAAGTAGAAGCGACGTTTGAGTGGACTGAGTAGTCATAACTCAGTAGGTTTTGTTTGTTTGTTTGTTTGTTTGTTTGTTTGNCGGGGGGCCTGCGACTATCAGTAAATTCTATGCACACCAATTATTGTACTGTACCAGTTTACATTTTTCTGTACTATATAATTATTTAAAGATATTGAAAATACTATCAAAGTCTAAATTATGTCAATACCATAGAGTAAGAGATACAATAAAAAAAAAATATAATACATGAAAATAAACTCACCGGCAAAAGTAATGCAAATAATGTATCAGAGATATAATATATGATGTATTTGACGTTGGATTTTTCCATTTTAGCGAAGATTACAGGTTAGGAACAAAAATTAATAGCATAAAGACGTATGGGACTAACACTAACGACTCACTTTGAGAAAAAGATCATGACAGCCTAGTAATGCCTATGTCCGCCATGGGCGTCAATCACGGCCCTGCAGCGACGATACATGGACATCACCGATGTTGATCCGATGTTGGGGACCTTGCTGAATTGGTACTTGCAGTTGCACAGCGGTTTGAGATCTTGGATTCAGTCCAGTTAGCTCCCTTTGAACCTGGTCCCAAATATTTTATATCGGATTTAAATCGGGTGAACGGGATGGATGCGGCAAAAGAGTTATTCCATTTTGCTGGGAAAAGGTCAGGGTAACTCTAGCTGTATGTGGTAAGGAATTATCCTGCTGGAAAATCAGGTTTGGGTTGGTCTGGAAATATGACAGTACATGGGGCTGCAAGACTTGGTTGATGTAACGGGCTGCTGTTACACCTTTTCCCCGTCCTGTACAGTTTCCGATGAAGAAGACAGGTCTAATTCGACGACTGTGGTCTATTTGAACCTCACATTAGCACCTTCCCATCGGTCTCTTTCAATGATGTTGGCATCGTCGTAACGTTCACCTGCCTTTCTCCAGATCTTTATGCGGCCGTTATTTGGATCCACACGAAATCGCTTCTCATCTGAGAATATGACTCTCCTCCACTTTCTTAATCTCCAACTGATATGGGCCTGAGCCCAATTCAGGCGGCATAATGGATGGAAAGGTGACAGGATGGATTTTTTCAAAGGACGTCGATTTTTGAGACCTGCAGTATGGAGACTGCGTCAAACTGTCCGATCACTGATGCGTTACTCGTTGATCCCCAAGGTGTTTTAAACTGTTTCGGTCGCCTTGGCTGGGGAATCACGAAGGTATGTCCGCACAGCTTGCCGATCTGTTAGTGTTACTTGGATGGTCACCGAGGGTCTGTCCCTTCTCAGGCGGTCATTTAGTCATTTACGGTACTAGTCGCTGGTTGTCTGCTTTTCAGCTGGTAAATGTTCGAGACATGACATCCGTAATCCAGAGCGATCACTTGCGGTGTATCCCCAGCCTCCAAGCGACCGAGGCATCTGTGACAATCTACTAAGCTTAATCTTGGCATGGCTATGGCGTAACCCTTAGACTGAGTTTTAGATAAAATTTGATGGCTTTGTTATACTTCGAAAACAGTAAATGCGTTTGTGCACAGTTGTCAAATTTAAACGTGCTGTAGTGTGTTACCACGGACTGGTTAAAATCATGAACCACTATTTAAAAAGTGTTCACATAAAACCATAACACTCCGTGAGACTAAATTCGGCCAAGAAAAGAAGAAAACATCCTAACACACGTGTTCTACTCAGAATAGAATCAATTTACTTTTGATAAAAAAAATATAAGAATTTCCAACATTATTTTATTTTCCGCATAACTTTTGCCGGTGAGTTTATATAGACTACATAAGCAAATTGAAAATGAATGAATGAATGAATGAATGCATGAATGAATGAATGAATGCCTTCTTCAGTATGTCTATAAAGCACTGTGTATCGGACCTTTGAAAGCAGAGTATCGAGGCTACAAGAGTCCCTCTTACCGATCTCTGCGTTGTCAGCTGTCGGTTTACATATAGGTCAATTATGAAGGTATATCATCATAACAGCAGACAGTACGAGAGTGGCGTAGGTCGTAAGTGAAGTCGATTTAATTAATAATGTGAGTACATGTATTTCACTAACCTGACTTGAGAGTCTGAAGTAATCCAGCAGTCCTCAACAGGTCAAGAAGAACAGTATAGGTGCCCCTGTTGGTCAGTTCTGTTTCCAAATCTGGTCCTATAGCAGCAAGGACAATTGAAAAATAAGGGAAGAGGAGGCAGGGTGTTTTTGGGGGTGGGTTGGGGTGCACAATATGTACATTGTGCAAAAAAAAGTTAAGGGNGGGGGGGAAGGAGGGAAGGAAGAATGGGAGAGGTAGTTTTGTTTGACACAGGGATCAGTGAACTGTTTGCTCCATTAATTTGCAATTTACCAGCAGTAAAAGTCCAAACACCAACAACGCTACTACAACAATGGTTTTGATAATTACAGTATTATGCAACCAGTTAAACCTTATACTTAGTATGCCTCTGTGCATAGACAAAAATATACTTATTCACTGAAATATTTTTAGCATTCAGATCCAGTGAGAAATAATACTTTCGCATATGAAAAATGCATGCTTAATAAAAAAGTGTTTTTTTTTTTGTATCGCGATACAAATGATTCAGTTCCTCTGTATAACAACAACTATAATAAAAAACGGTAGCTATACACCAGACATCATTATTATACAGATCACAACATCAGTAGTAGTAAACACTGCACGCGTCATAACATCAGTTGTAAAACCACCGCAGCAAATAGCCTAACATTACACATTTTAAATCAACAGCTGTACAAATAATAATAGCATCAGCGTCTAAAATGGACATCAATAGCAATCATCATTAATAAATTTGAAACATTAATGTCAAAATACCTAGATCACTTTTTGAGGGACGGTAGGATCTCGTAGTCTATGGAAAAAAAGTACGTGCATTATTATTATTGAGATTTTCTTATACAGAACTTGTGTATTAACGATGGGATCTTCTACCTTCATAAGAAATACCCTCTTCCAGAAGTTGTAACGCACATAACATGGTGAGCAGCTTATCAGCATGAATGCAGTGGATTCCTATGCAAACCTACACACCAAAGTGTTAAATGGTGCATATTTCTCCCTCAAGTGTGATGATCTTAGGGCAAATGTCATTTGCCATGTCACCAAATGTTTGACATCAGATTTCACCCTCGTCTCCTGGACACCTGCGTGATCTTAAGGAGGCCTTTTCCTGATATTCCGTCTGGATATAACGTTATTTCTTTTAACATCAGAAAGTGTTACTGGTTTCTGATAATTCTGCGTCAAGGCAGAAGGGAGGAATTCCATATGTGTGCCGGAAGGATTCCGCATGTAACACACCGAACCAACAACATACCCTAATCCTAACCCAGGGTTAGGGTTAGGTGTGTTGTTGGTCCAGTGTGTCGCATGCGGAAATCTTTCTGGCACACATATGGAATTCCTCCCAGGCAGAAAATCCAAACGCATCCATAGGATCATGCACAAACATATCTAAGAGATATGGGTAAAATCTGGTGTCAAACAACTGGTGCCATCGCTAATGACACTTGTTCTAAGAGCATCACCCTTGAGGGAGAGGAATGCACCATTCAGAACTTTGGTGTGTAATTCTGCATAGAAATCCAGGGCACTCATAGGCATAACTTGCGCATCAAGTTATTTGCATTACAGTCTATGGATAAAGATAGTGCCTCCCCTTAACCCTGCTGAATGCTACTAAGAGTGCATTCAGCACCAGTGCACTAATGCAGTTCCTACGATGGTAAGAGATCCCGTCATTAATGCGCAAGCTCTCAATTATCGAGGTACAGCAGCGAGATAAACAACGAGTCCACTCATGTGAAGCTCATACTTAATAATGAGTTACTTATCATTTTAATAATAAGGTGCTAGCATTAATATGAAAATATCCACTGACAAGAAAGGTAGATACTCACGAGGCATTGTAGGTCTAGGAGTATGTGTCGGTTTGGGTGTGGTGGTCATACTCACCACAGAGCCTAGACAGACACCGAAGATGAGGAGGGTCACATACATGCTGGAGGCTGGACGGAAAAGTGAAAGCATTATAAAGTCAGGCTGAGTCCTTTTCTTTGTATTTTAATTATGGTGATACATAGACTAAGCTATGATTAAGAAATGTTATCCTTGACATCCAGGTAACGACACTATACGTGTAGCCGCACAGATGAATTTAGACGACGATGTTCACAGACAAAGAGGTACAACCTAACTGTGATGACTCGAGAAAATATTAGAGGCAACAAGTTTGGATACAAGCCATAGAGTAAACAGAGGAATATTACAAAATAGATTGTGCATGTTTTGAATTGGTCACAGTGAGTTGAGTTCAATTACATGCCGGGATAAGATTAGGAAGAATAAGACAATTACCTTTCGCTCGGAATGCACTGCGTACTGTTCACTCAAGACAACTGAGCAGGTTACAGCCAGTCTCTAGAGGCAGTCTGATCATGTTATCTAACACAGACCTATGACTACAGTATTGTTCACGATCTTTGTTGGCTGTCCAGGGGCGTGTCATAGATGAGGTGAATGTTAAATATATATAGCACTAACTGTTGTTCTCTCAAAGGATTTGTTTTTCAGGACTTTTAGATGTGGAGCCAGAATTCACAGCTGCCGTGCATGCCAGTATGAGTCCACAGCGGTTGAAGAAATCAGTAGCCCGACCTCGATCTTGTTCTTCACCTTCATCAATTCCTTTTCATGCAATGTCCTCTCTTTTTCTTCTTACTCCTCTTCTTTCACACTCATCCTTTCTTAAGCGTCTCAAATCAGTAGGCCTCCTCTCCTACCCATGTTCTAATTCCATTAACATTGAAAAAGTGCCAGATAGTCATTCTGGTGTCAATCAAAAAGCTGAATGAACTCTACGAAATATAAACCAGTGCAATCCTTGTCTAGGTCTATATGACGTTCGTGGTAAACAACAGTTTGTGTTAAATATGTACTTGTTAAATTTGCTGAGCAATGGGGTGGATATCAGCGGTAACTGTCCAGACACTGGTACAAAAAGATCAGTCCTTATCTCTGGATAATGCAAGTCTGACGTTATGGAAGTGGTTATGAAATAGCCAGGTCATTCCGGACGTTCATGTGCTTGTTGTTCTTACTTAGCCCAGCCACAGAAAGCACAAACCGCCTGTAACTGGTAGAAGTCAGTTTACTGGATCAGTCCAGCTTGATTCCTGAAATAAGCATTAACCTTCTGAACTCTTATCCCCCTCACCTACCCTTACCCCTCCTCCCTTCCCNCCCCCCTTTCAAGAAAAATCATATGTAAATGCTTAGTTTGCAACTGATAGCCGTCAGTTTACTGGATCAGTCCAGCTTAATTCTGAAATAAACATTAACCTTGTTAACCTTTACCCCCTCACCCATCTTTACCCCTTCCTCCCCTTCCTCCCCTCCCTCGAAAAAACAAATAACATGTAAATTAAATCCTTGTTCTCCAAGGCTCCTGGAAAAGACAACTAACAATCAGATATTTTTGGCTTTGTAAGTCTTGACCTAAATATTGGTCTTTCGGGTTTAAAGTAATGGCTACTACAATGTGCCTCACTAGCTAACAGTGCAGCTCTCTGGAAGTGAGACAAACTGAGCTAATCTCATCATTAGCCATATTATGTGCTTCTGTAATACGAAGCCATTTGTTTGACTTCTTTCAAAACATCAAACTCCGAGTACAGTAACCTGAATGCCTAATACTAATAGAGAAACAACAAGATGATCCATTACTGGTTATGCAAAAGGTGAAAATCGGGTGGGATATTGTTTCGGTCTTTCTTCTTACGTCCGAATTAGACCATTTTCACTTAGGCAGTTTTTTATTACCTGGTGTATCATATCTTTCCATCTGTTTCAAATAAACAATTTTATTGACCCACTGGGTTATTTAGATATGGAACAGTGTTCTGAAATGAGTTCCTGTTCATCATCTAAAGGTGGAGGGCAGGGTCGTAATTATCCTTTTCAGTCGTCCTTCCTGGGCCATCTTTTATTCATTTTTCTATTCTTCTTCTTTGTTGGGTTGGGGGAGGGGGGAGGGGGAGGCGTCTTGACTCTCAAGGCTCTCTCCACTCCCCTTTTCGTAATGCGGGGGCTGTGAAGGTACTATTAACGGTCCAGCACGTGGCATTACTTATGGGGGAGGCACAGTGATTGTCTGGAAAAAATGGAACTGGGGTGGAGGAACACTCTAATGATGTAATACAGTATATAACTATCAGTTGCGGGAAATTGATGTATCTGAGCTCATTACGAAAAAGGCGAGCGAAACTTTTCGGAGACGACTGCAATTTGCAATGGCGAAACGAAAGACGATTTTTTTTCTTTAAAGAGCTCTATATCATCATCACTATAATCAGAATTTCCAAGTTGGAAGAGTTCTTCGGAAGTTGTGTTTGATCAAGGTTGAGGTGTACTGCTGCAGTTGGAGAGATTCTGCATACTGTTTTCAGTACTAATAGAAGAGAGCAGCGATGGAGAAGATAAAAATAAAGCATTTCATGCCATCACTGAAGCAGTGGAGAGACATGATAGTAAACGAAGTCACATATTTTGAGCATCATCACAATACACGGTTTACAGTGCCATCCTGGCGTATTCCAACAAAGGGAACATGGATCAATTTTTGGCGTAAGTTACTAAGTGGACACCAGGATAGTGCTGTAATGTAATGTTTTATGCCATGACATTGTTTGAATGATCTGCATATGAATGGAGCATACTTTGGAACAGCTGAGGCCACAGCATTGGTACTACCAAGCAAAATGGCTTCAATGAAGTCTGGACTAGTCTAGTTGAAAAAATGGACCGAGACTGCTACCTTAGACTTAGACACTGTTTGGAACAGCTGAGGCCAGAGCATTGGTACTACCAAGCAAAATGGCTTCAATGAAGTCTGGACTAGTCTAGTTGAAAAAGCGGACTGAGACTGCTACTTTAGACACCTTGGTAGCTTTTTTAATTATTTTTTTTTGTTTTAATTTCGTAAACAGTAAACAGCATGGCTGTTGTCTAATTCAATTGTTATGCCTGACAAATAATAGTTGTTGGGATGATTAGAAAAGCCATTTTAATTAATATTGCCAAGCTTCAGGGCTAGACTTTAAAGTTGCGACTTCAGCATTTCATCATATTCTTTTATGTTTTGGTTTTTTTTTTCGGCACAAGAAGAGATTCTGTTCACAATTGTCTTATTGGCACCTTTTGATTTGGTTTCTTCTGAAGAAATATCATTTCAAACATTGTACTAAAAGTCAGTCCAAATCTCAACCCTGAGGATTTCAAACCTTTGACATGCCCAGATTTGCAGGAGACCACACAGACTTTACTGCTGTCCTTTACATTCCATGATCATCACATTTATTGTGCAGGTGCAGCCCCTTATACATACAGATGGTCGAGGGAAGAAGAGCAGCTCTTACCACAGCATTACAAAGATAGATGCAGGGAATACATGACACGAGACCCATTACCCGTACATTGGAGACTCGACACAAGACGATACAGAGTTGATGAAGATACAGGAGGAAGGTTGGATATTTGAGAATTAATTTTGAACTTATGGTGTATATTTTGGTGATCCCAGGGTGCATTGATAGGGGATTGATTTTCATGTCAGCTTGTTCACGGCAAGTGGAGAAAATGCAGTACAGTCCTTCACATTCCTTGCAAATGTCTTTCAACATTAAAAAAATCTTAAATTATCTGGTTTTGTACATGATTTCCCGCATACTGCACTCTTGTCTCATTACCATCCAATGTTTCAAAAAAGCTCATGTGCATTTTTAGAGATTCGCTTTGTGTATTGGAAGTCCTGTTGTAATGTGCAGTCACAACTGATTTGATATGGAAAAGATGTGGATGCAGGTAGGCCTACAGATGCATGGCTTACTTAAACTTCATGTTTCTATCTTTCTAAGATCTGTCTTCATTTCTACTCATTCTGTAGGCTGTACCCATGGCAGCATAATCAGACTCCAATCCCTCTACCCACTCCCACCTCAGCCTCTTTCTTTGTTTTTCGTGGCAGATAATGCACTGTAAGATCCAGCATTGCACAGTTCTTGAATATCATGCTTGACTAAAAGAGTCACAGTTGTCATACTGCTTCAAACTGATACTAAGTAGCTGTGTAGTATGAACTGTTTTCCTCTAGCAACAGTTTATATTGGTGAAGTGACTGCCTCTCTTGATTTTCTTCACCTCGCATACCAGATATTTTTATTGATCCCTAACATATGCCAGTAACAGACTGAAGAAGGCAGACATAAGAGAACATACTTTTTTGCACGTGGAGACTTTCCTGATTTCTTGCCACTCTATTTTCATAATGGGTGCGTTGATACACACCATCACCATTACCAGCTACAGATAATGTGGATCTTTCTACAATAAAATTTTCTGCTGCTCTGGCATCTTTTATGTTTCTAACAAATGTTCCAATTTCCAGATTTTAGATATATATGGCTTCTACTGTGTTCATATCTTATGTTTTTTATGACATACTTGACCGCCTTATTAAATCCTCGGTTTCTGTCCTTTCAGGATTCCTGTGGTCAATGCACCTATTCCAGTGCTTTACCCCAAAGAATGTAATACGGGACTGTGGGGAGGGGAGGGCATTATATTCGGATATTACAAGAAAATAGATCCCAAGAGGAAAACAAAGCTTCCAACGTAAGTACATGAGATTTGAAAAGTTGTGAAAATGCTTTTGAAAATGAACAGTTGGTATGGTTGCGCACAAGACATGTGTTAGCCTAGAGCTTAAGAATTGGTCATAAACTGGGGTATCAGAGCTTAGTCGTAGGTTGGATGTTCATTATGTGTGAATGCATTCAGTGTGAGTGGGGGCCACAAGCAGGCCTAAAGCATCAATGCAAAGTTAGTAGATTTTTATATCGTATTAAATTGTGAACTTAAGACAAATTTATTAGAAGCCTGGCTGGGGGGTGGGTTCCTCAAATTAATTTCCCTGGATTACAGAGACAAAGTTTATACATGCAGGAGTAATTCATTATGTCACTACATAAACATGGGTGCACGCAGAATTCTCATACTAAATCTCCTACCTTACCATCACTTTCCTCTACAACAAGATTATCAGAGACTGTCCACAGTCATGACTGTGAGATTGTATCTAGGACTCTGGATGGGACTATCAGAAACAGATCAGAGGGTTTAGAACATGGCTCATGTCACTGTAGAAACTCCTAGAATCTCCTAGTAGCATTTTCTTTCCTAAAATATCCTACTTTTTCTCAAAGAAACCTCTTAAAATCTCAGCCTATGACTATTTTACCTTCCTTGTCACTATTTCTGCAGGAGCTTATGAGTAGTATCTTTCACTTGCAATCATTCTCTTGACTTACAAAATTACACACTCTGCTTTTGCTTATTGCTCATAATAATGAATGATTTGGGTCTGTCATTCATTTTACTAGCATATTTGTAGTTTTCGGCATAGAAAAATGCTTCTGAACTTCATAAATATTTGAAAATCTCCCAGGAAACCTCCTAGAACTTTTTGTATTTGAGTGCTGTTTCCTAGCTTAGATTTTTCAAAACCTTAAATGGCTTAAATGAATGATGATGTTTTCTCTCCACCTTTCCAGTAATTGTGTGGTTCTTACTTTTCCATGATAATCTCTTTTCATTCTATTTGACTGATCTAATGTGAGCATAATTCATTTCTTGCAGACTCCCAAGAATTTGGCGTCCTCTCTTGATGAAGAGGGTTTTGTACAGTGAAATTCTTGATCGCTGGATGTCCTTAAATGTTACACACAGAGCCATGTACCTCATAGATGAAGCTTTTGGCCTGGACTTTTACATTCTTCGGGTTTGTGCCAGACTTTGGTCTGTTGTAATTGTTCATTTTCAAAATTAGAAAGTTTAGAAATGTGATGCATTTCAGTAGGGTTTGTTTTCTTGCATCTCATTTTGATTTTTTTAATACTACAGTAGGTCTACAGGTGGGTTATATCTCATGCAAAGCATGAAGAATTTTTTTGTACAACTAAGTATCTGAACTTTTATTGATAGTCAGCCCTTGTTTTGAGCTATGAATCTGTAATTTTCAATACATAGCTATGCAGTCGTATACAAATTATGTTCAGCAGTGTTTTCTACAGACTCAATTTGCTCTTAGAATTTAAAAATTAAAAAAAAATACTTCGGATGCATGTGGATTTCCTCTTCTTTCCTTCACTCCAGAGTTTGCTTACTTTGAGAAAAACCTAAAATCCTTCTAAAAATTTACAAATTCCCATCTCCTCTCCCCTCCACCTCCAAATTTATGACAAAGGGGTTGTCTTCACCTAACAATTGACCTGGAGAAAATTCTGGTTAGGAGGGTAGATAAGTGCATTTTCAAATGCTTTGCATTCTCAGACTCATGAAGTAGACCTGTGCTCTAAACTTGGCATGACACTGAAGAGAGACATGTTGCTGGCTCTGGCAAGGAAATCCATGTATCCAGAAGACCCAGTAAAGAGAGAGAAGATCTACAACAAGTACAAAGAATTTGTGATACCAGTAAGTATAATGATGTTTTCGAATTCTCAGTTTAGAAATTCTCATAGTCATAGACATCAAGAAAGAAACTGAAAAGCTGTTAGTTAACCATTCCCGTTTTCCGGATATTTAATGGCTAAGAGGCATGTAATGTACTGTCATTGTCATGCTGTGTAGCACGTATTTTACTTCACGCTTGGTAGAAAACTACTGTCAAATCTCAGTAATGAGTAGGCCTATGTTTTATAAGGGAATAGGCCTACATGCTGTCAAGTTTCACAACAGGTATGGAATTCTGAGATTACTGGTGCAAAAAATGATCCCAAAGTACAGTCGAGTCCGCTTAACTCCAATTCGCTGGGACCACCCCAATGGGTTGGAGAAATCAGGATTCGACTAACGATTTCCAAGGTGGGTCAACCGTATGCGAGCGAGCCACCACCCTGGGGAGGTCACGAGGGCAATTCAACAGGGAATGTAACTAAAGATGGCATATTGGGGAAGTATTTTAAATGGGATTATTTTTTTTTCTAAGAAATCGCTCTGAGTAGTAGCTTAATAGATGAAGAGGCCGCCGCTTTTTCCACTTGTTCCCGGTTTGTCAAGATCGTAGAAAGCGTGCTAACGGGAACGCCATATTTCTCAGCTATGACATTCTTCGACATCGCACCTCTGTCGATTTCCTGGAGCATGTTAATATTCGACTCAATGGAAAGAGTCTTGAGGTTTCTCTTTACAGGATTAGAGGAAGCCATTATTTAGAGGACAAATTCAATTTAATTCAAGTTGAAAATGATAAAGATGAGTCAACCGTACGCGAGCGAGCGAGCACACTGGGGAGGTCACGAGGGCAGCCTCTTGTTTATTTACCGTCACAGTGCAATGGGCCAGTGTATGTATACACTGCTGCCGAGATGTTTAATTATCGATCGATTTTTCAGCCGAGCCCTCCCGCATTCTCTTCCCCCTACTGTCTTATCAGCGGTGGTGTAATACACACGCCCTACTTATTGTGCTGCTTATTGGCACCCGCAGTGTCCAGTTTTATTGCCTCTCTCTATCCGCGGCACCGTCTTGTTTGTTTTTCAAGCCGTCGGCGTTGTTTAGTACCACGCGGGGAAGACGCCAGGAGGTGATTTTGCCTCTGTGGCAGCGCTGAGCAGTTGGACTAATCAGAAATGGGCATTAATTACTTCGTCTTATGCAAGGATAATTAATAGACACAAAGAAGGAAAAAAAACTATTATTTCTTTTTATTTCGACTAATAAATAATTGGAGGTATCCGGTTTCGACATACTTGGACTCGACTGTAACTGCATACAGTAATTTACTTTCAGCTACAAAACATACGTGCATGGATGCCAAGTTCAAAACATATTTTGCTGTTTACAACAACCACTGAACCAGATAGATTTGAAGAGTTTGAGAGTTTGTTTGAATGGAATTTTATGACGTTCCCCTAACTCATTCCCAGTTATATGGGAGATAACTGCATATAAATGCACCACTCATAATGGGAAAGAATATGACTTGCTATGGGAAATTTTGCGGCAGTGTGTGGGAATGGGTAAACTTTTGTGGTTAAACTCTTGGTTTGCATAATATCTCAGTGTTGCAATTCATTCTTGTCATTTCAGGAGGAAGAAGCAGAGTGGATTGGGCTGGATATTGTTGAGGCTGTAGAAAAAGCTAAGAAACTTCATGCAGAGCAGAACAAGCCAGAGCCACTCAAAGATCTTTTCTTGGTTCAGTTGGTCCAGAGACTGCAGCTAGGCGAAACTTCTTCCAAAGATAAAGGGATAAGTAGATTCAATCCTTTTAACAAAGGGTCATCTGAGAAAGTGGAAAATTCATAGCATGTGTAGCAGTATGCGTGGAAGTTTTGTGAGTACCTGATCTTGTGGGCATTGCATCATAGTGAATGTTGTTTGTTTGTGTCATATTCTTTTGATCAGACATTGAGCATATGCTCCTTTGAGCTTGAAATTTAAGCATGAAGTCCATGAAGCTTTATACTTGAACATGCTTATTACAAAATTTACAATACCAGCTGTTTTGCGTTGAGCAAATTTACATTATCCTTGACAAGGATGAGTAGGCAAAAGGTGGTACCACTTTGTCACATTTAAGTACCGGTAGTGCTGTCATTTGGATAAGATGGTGGGCTTGTGAAAGAAGATAGCAGAGGGAAAGAAAACACTGGTACTATCACACTATCAGCCTTGGGGCAAGTCAGGGATGTAGGCTGCGAGGGAGACTGTTGTGTTAATCATAAATTTGAGGTGGTAGGACTAACAAATGCTTCACAGTGGGCGTTTTTCTGGATCAATACTAATCACACAGCTTATCAGAAATAACAAAATACTTTGGAAGTATTGGGACTTTTAATACTTTCACGTAAGCCCTAGTTTCACGGGAAAGAATTTTGTATTAAAACTTTAAATGTATCTTTAATGTTAGCTAAAGAAAATATTTTTTGGCACACAATCAGATCACAGAATTTGTAACTTATCATGTAATTTGTGGTGTGATGACCATGTCATTGATAACGAGAGACTAAGTACTTGTCAAGTTCTCATCTGATCTAGAAAGTTCAGCTGCAAAACTGTTCAAAAAAAAGATAAAATTTTGAAATAACCCATCACTTCCATCCACTTTATCCTAGTCGTAATTAGAGCTAAAGCACACTTTGGAGTGTTCTCTGTTGTAATCTTACAGTTTGGGTTTGTTGCCTTTAAGGGGGGGTGCGCCTTCTGAAAAGGGGGTCTAGGGGTTAAAATATCGAAATTAGGCTTTTGGTATTTTTAGACACTTTGACCTCTTCTGTTATGAGAAAAATAACCTTTTAGGCCAGAAACAT
>JAWQUT010000051.1:1852700-1914063 GCA_033807755.1 Ellobium chinense | reverse complement strand
TTCATCTATTAAGCTACTACTCAGAGCGATTTCTTAGAAAAAGAAATAATCCCATTTAAAATACTTCCCCAATATGCCATCTTTAGTTACATCCCCTGTTGAATTACCCTCGTGACCTCCCCAGGGTGCTGGCTCGCTCGCATACGGTTGACCCGCCTTGGAAATCGTTAGTCGAATCCTGATTTCTCCAACTCATTGGGGTGGTCCCAGCGAATTGGAGCTAAGCGGACTCGACTGTACTTGTCAAGTTCTCATCTGATCTAGAAAGTTCAGCTGCAAAACTGTTCAAAAAAAGATAACATTTTGAAATAACCCATCACTTCCATCCACTTTATCCTAGTCGTAACTAGAGTTAAAGCACACTTTGGAGTGTTCTCTGTTGTAATCTTACAGTTTGGCTTTGTTGCCTTTAAGGGGGGGTGCGCCTTCTGAAAAGGGGGTCTAGGGGTTAAAATATCGAAATTAGGCTTTTGGTATTTTTAGGCACTTTGACCTCTTCTGTTATGAGAAAAATAACCTTTTAGGCCAGAAACATCCGTTTTATGCCCTGAAAGGACACCTCTAGATGTATAAACACGCTATCAAAATTTCAATTGCGATTTTCTCAAAATATTCCTTTTTCCACTCTTTTCCCTAAGGCTTTCTCATTTCTAAACCGATTGACTTCAGATTTGACATATATATTCCCCACAACATAGGTTTCGATAAAATGCATCCATTTTTCTTTATTTTGGTCACGTTTTTGAAACGAAGTTGAATGTTGGGTGGAAAATTGAGAAAAAAACACATCCATCAACACACATTCTTTCAAAAATTTGTGACAGACGTATGAAAAATAAACAAAAAACAAATGCATTTTATCTTTTTTATAGAGCTACCATATAAGTTTACAAAATTTGAAATGATTACATTCAATACTCTAGGAGCCTTAGGCTTTTGAAAATAGCTAATTTTCAAGACACAAAATTCAAGATGGCGGCGTTGCCATGGCAACCGTATAGAAAACCCAAAAAAATTTCACATTTTCCCCCTAATTTGACCATGCCGAATATGAATTTTAAGCTTGAAAAGTCCCTAGTTCAAGCATTCACAATATCACTCCCAGGAGGCGCACCCCGCCTTAATGTTGCCCAAATGTTCTAGTGAGTGATGATAGGACACGTGATATACAGATTGACATAGTATGAATGAAGGTTAACTGTGGTGAGAACGCGTTCCTTATGGTTGAATCATCTTGTAATGTTGAATTAAATTGTTTGCCTTTTATATCTCAAGCATGAGTTTGTGTTGGTTTTTTTTTGTGGCTTGGATTTGCCAAAGGCTTTTTGTTTCAGACATCAAGGTGAAACAGGCACATACAGTATGCCACCACTTACTGGCAACGAACTTTTTATGTTAAGTGTTTTCAAGATGTGTGTATCCATTAGACTCATTTTATCCAACTATCACTTTAGGATTTGAGTAGCACTAGCATTTGTATAGTCTACATGGTTTTCAGAATAAGTTTTGTTTTAGTAGACTTTGAATGTCCAGATCTAATTCTAATCCAAATGCCAACTTTAGTAAAGGAAAGTAATGTATGCCTTTTGAGACTGTAAGAGAACTACATACTGTGCTTTGGAACTGTCATAAGATATCACCTCAAAATTTGAGAGTTCTGATAGGGTAAGGATCACAAGGTTTGAAATTTTCAACGACATGTATAAACAATGAGAAGTAGCATTGCTGGTCATGCAAAACTACAAATCCAAAAAGAGACAACACCATTTACCATGGGCAAAAATAATGTTTATTTAGCATTCACAACCAGAGCTCACTGGTTTGTTTGCTTCAGATCAACAAATGAAGAATGTATCAGTAACTCAAGCACAAAAGCAAAACAAAAATTTAAAATGGAACAAACAACTTAAAGTGCGACTAAAGTGCTAGAAAAAATGTGATTTCCGACAGTTTTTATATCTTCAATATCAAGTTTTAGATCAAAAGTCATCATTTTTGCTAAAAAATAATATTTCGAAATTAATTTTACAACTTTTAACCTATTCTGAAATTGTAAGAAAAAAACCGTACCGGAAACGTCATGTCAGCGTGGAAGTCGTGGTGTTTTCGATTGAGAACAATGACAGCACCGGTCGAGCCCTATCAGTTCGAGCCCCTGCGCCGAAAAACAGATGACGAGGATATAATTGAGGAGAAGACTATTGGACCACCATTTCAGGAATAGTAAGCAAGCATTCTGTCACAGTTTAGCTCTCGGTATTGTTGACCAAGTGCTAATCTAGACTACTCTCAACTTAGTAGACTAGTCTTGATCTAGATCTATCTAGATTTACAGTTTACCGCACAACAATAACCCATTGTTTCCACGTCGGAGCGAGCCCTACTGAGTGCAGCGCTACGCGTAATAGCCTTGAGCCCGACGCGTAATAGCCATGAGGCGTGTACACCGGTGTTGGTGACGTCACGTATTTCTGGCGAGGCGAGTAGCGGTGACGCTAACACAGGAGAGCATGGGCATGTGTTTCTTTGTGATTTCTTCGAAAAGAGTTAGATTTGATGGGTTTGAGAAGGTCAGTAGGAAGTTTGAATCACTGATGCATGTTAAAATAGTAATTTTACAGGATTCTGTGCACTACACCATAAAAGTACTTTAGTCGCACTTTAAACATATGACTGACACACCAGATAGCCGGAAGAATCATTTGTAGGAAAGTGAAACTGATAAATAAGCACAGGTATAAATGACATAAATTTAGCTAAAACAATCTGTCAGGAAATGACAGCTGCAACATACTAGTCCTGAGATTAGGTGGGCACATATTTTATTATGGTCTGATTATAATAGGCTAAAGATATTTCTTAAAAACTTGAGGAGCAACTTATTGGGCAAAAATGACAATGTAAGGAACACTGACCAACTACTGTGCATGGCAGCTTCAAGATTGTATATTTGATTAATCTACTTGGTTCTTGCTATTATATTTTTTTCTTGCTATTATATTTTTTCCGGTCCATCTTGGTGTGAACTAGCAAGTTGTGAGCATATCCAAAGTTTTTAATAATTTAATACGAAACTAAAGAGGTTCAGTAATTGAAGGCTTCACAACAGCACTAGCCGGTGTTAAGTTAAAACCACTTAAACTGAAAGTCATTACAGGGATTGCAGTACACCAAAAAATGTTCAATAAAACAGACATTCAGCAAGCAAATTCACAGAGACAGAAAACAAAAATGAGAAACAACTTCCATATACTAAAGAGAGACCTAAATGGTGATCTTGATAGCAGAAAATTTTTGCCATGGGCTGGTGCCATTCCTGTTGTTTAGTTCAAGTGATTCTAAGTTGCCCTGAATTGCTCTAGCATTCCTTCTTGAAGTTGATCTGAAATAGTTCCTGGTAGTAGAAACATGAAAAAGATCTGTGTAGTCCACGCAATTTAATTTTTAACACTGAGTACTGTGTTATAAAATGTGGCCAATTTAATTTAAACCCTGATCATATGTGTGCAGATAAAACTGGAAAGATCATGACAGATAAACAGATTGTACTTGGCATGATTTTAAATGAAATATCTGATCTGTAATGAATCAAGGAGAACCTGTCCTGCTTGTAAATATATACTGAGCTCAATTAGAAACGCATCACCCAGATTTTCATCTCTTACCAAAATTTCTTAGGTCCAAGGTTCAAAAGGTGAGTGTTTTTTCGTTCTTTGTCCAATGTTGTACTCGACTAACACAGTTCCCACTACAAAAAGTTATTTTTCACCAACCTTTTTCACTTTTGAAAAAGTTACCCTATTTTTCATTTTTGCAGACGCATCAATTTTCATGTTTGGCCACAGAACCCCAACTCTAATACCGCGTATGGCCTCCACCAGCCTGAATACAAGCTGTGATCCGCCTCCTCATGGACCTGACCACAGTCTGAATGCAGTGCTGAGGCAGATTGTTCCACTCCTGGATCAGGATAGCCTCCAGCTGCTGCATATTGGCAAAGGGCCCTCGATCCCTAACTCTCCGGCCCAGAGTGTCCCATATGTGCTCAATGGGGCTCATGTCCGGTGAAAAGGCTGGCCAGTCCATGACATTGAAATTTTGCTGTGCCAGATATTGAGTTGTGATCCTTGCAGTGTGAGGGCGGGCATTATCATGTTGCAGAACACGAAGGTCGTTGTGGGTCTGAAAAGCTGGGACCACGATAGGCCGAAGAACCTCATTAATGTACGCCTGTGCTGTAACACGGTTTTGGAACACGTATAGCTGGGTCCTGTGGTGGAAACTGATGCCTCCCCATACATGAACGCTTCCACCTCCGAAGCGGTCTCGCTCAAGGACGCAGGCATCAGCATAGCGTTCTCCAGCCCGTCTCCATACTCGAATGCGGCCATCTGCTGTTGACACGGAAAATCTGCTTTCGTCCGTAAACAGTACGCTATCCTATTGAAGTCGGGTGATTCTGAGGTGATTCCTGGCCCACTGGAGGCGTCGCAAACGGCACTGAGGCGTCAGTGGAGGACCGACATACTGCCCTCTTGAACGAAGTCCTGCATTGGCCAGCCTGTTTCTTACAGTGTTGGGGGCAACAGGCCCACGTCTCCCTTGAAGCCCCTTAGCAGTTACTGAAGCTGGCAGGAATCTGTTCCGCAAATGAGAAAGCACAATGTGCCGGTCCTCCGCAGGGGTGGTAAACCGTGGTTGTCCAGGTCTGGGCCTATCAGCGACGCTTCCAGTTTGCTGATAGCGTTGCACAAGTCTATTAACAATAGACTGATTGCAATTTAACCTCCTGGCTATTTGTCTGGAGGAAAACCCAGCTTGGTTGAGACCAATGCACAAATTTCGATCGGCTTCATTAAGTCGAGGCATCTTGGTTGAGAGCAAATTGAAACTGATTCGGCAAAAAAAAGTAGGCCTTTTAATTGCAACGATCCGAAGAATATGTGACAAAAATTTGAGTGATTTCTATTCATCAGTAAACTTTTTAGTGTCAAAAGACTTTAAAGATGTATTCGATACCGTCAATCGAAATTCAAACTCACACGTGGCCAAAACTAAGGTAATGAGTAGTCAGAGATGTCCTCAGTCGGTGTTCCATTTATTTAAAAAATCGGATATCAATAAATGGTAAAAAGGTAAAGTCCCGGGTGATGCGTTTCTAATTGAGCTCAGTATAATATCTCTCACCACTAGACATTAGAACGTAATTGAAGCTACAACATAACCATTAAATAGCATATGATTTTTAAAACGTTAATCATTTCCCTCTAAAAGAATTTAATTCTCAAGACTTGGTCTTGCTTCGACTCAGTTACATGAAATACAAACGTGCCTAATTTTTCTGGTACCGGGTAAATAAACTGTGATTTAGAAATGCTTCGCAATATGGCCGCTTTTCAAGTACATGAAATACAAACTTGCCTCATTTTTCTGGTACCAGGTAAATAAACTGCGATTTAGAAATGCTTCGCAATATGGCTGCTTTTCATATCAATGCCAGGCACATGTTTTGACAGTAACAAAATACACAGTGGAATCTTGAAAAGTGTGCCCTTGAGGAATCAAATAAGCACAGTGAGGTGTATTTAATGCTGTGGTCTACCTGAATAATGAAATGACTGAATAACAGTGAACATATGCATATGAAATTCACATTTCATAAAGAAGTTTACTCATTACAGATAGGCTGCAGTATATGAATATGTAACTGAAGTTGCAGTTTCAATACACCTGTATCAGGACCAGCACACTGAACTGTGTTAAGGGCTTTTGTAGTATTTTTGTAAGTGTGTCTGACTGATTAAGATGATCAGAATGCTTTATAAAGTGATATGATTTTTAGCAGCTGATGTGAGATTTGGTATAGTAAGGCAGAATAGGGAAAGTAGGTGCACAGTAACTTGTTCATGAATAAACACAAATTTTTTTCTGGCAGCCATTTTAGGTGCCAGAGACAGAATGATACATGCTGAATGAAAACATCACGCTTTAATGATTCAGTCGCCCAAGAAATAATAATAAAAAAAGAAAAAAAATTTCACTTCTGAGGTCACTAGCCTGAACTAGTCCGAACAAAAGTCTACACACAATGTCTATACTGCAGGCAGTCATCATTTTTATGAAGTAGTGTTTTCTCCAGATCGTACAACTGTCCTTTAAATATCGAAACTCCCCCAAAAATTAATTGAATGTGTACCAATTTCTTCATTATGTGCCAATACCGGACAGAATGTGAGAAAAAGTAAGAAAAACAAAAATAAATCCCTCTTAAATTTACAAATGCCCTGTCCATATTCATGACAAAGGTGGAATGTCACCCCGAACTCATCTGACGTGGAGAAAATACTGATGAAGCCAACAATGTACATGATTGTAATGAACCAGATCCTTCATAACAGCCAGGAAATGGACTGGATAGTGCAGGTCAATGATCTCAAACAATGCAGTTTAAAAGAACAACTCCGAAATCCTCCTTCAAACCAACTCAAATTCTCATTCAACCAAGACTCCTCGTACATGCCAAATTAGTGCAACAGTTCATGTCTCAAACTCATACATACCATTTTAACTCGTTTTCTCTTTTAATCGCAAACAAAACTTGGCATCTCAATAATGATATTTCAACACTAAGTTTCTCATTCACACTTATTCAACACTTGGTTTTTACCATGGATTTTTTGTTTTTAAATACTATATACTTAACCATCACAGAATATAAACAAATATATACATCAATGCACTGTCCCATGACTTGTTTTGTTACCAGATCTAAGTCTCATAGTGTGAAACTCATTTTTCTTCATGGTTTAATGCTCCAAACGAGGGCAAGATTCCAAAATGTCCTAACTCAAGTTACTCTGTACTTGAGTTACGACAGTTTGGAACCTTACCCTCGCAAAATATCCATTATATGGACAGCAATATGAGTATGTTAATACATGCATCTTCTAATGGGCAAGATTGCTTAAATGGGGTAAATTTATCTCATTTTATGATAAAGCCCGTAGGAAAACTAATACATCGTGAGGAAAAATGGGTCAAACTGACTTTAAGCAGTGATGCTCTTAGGTTAGTGCAGCCTTCATGGCAATACAGTTCATTTAATCTTAGATTAATAGTCTGATGAAAGACTGCCACAACGCAAAAGAAAGTTCTGGCAGTTCCAGTACCAGCACTTCTCCTGAAGTAAATATGGCGTGCTTACTTCTGTCTCCACTAAGGGCCAGTTTTATTGAAAACCGATACAATCCAATTCAAGAAGTATCTTGACTAGCAAACATCACAAGGCAAAGAGTACCAAGTCATAAAGCAAAATCCACTAGAGCACACTCATACTGATAGAACATATGATTACTGATAATTTACTTTTTCAGATTCTACAGTTTCTACTCAGATCATGAATGGATTATTACAAAGTAACAATACACACCTGATGTTATAAGTTCACCCAAACAGATCATGCTTTGAATTACTAGAGCATTCTAGAAATGGAAGACTTTGGAGATTTTTTTTTCTTCTTCCTTAGCAAATATAAAATGGCATCAGGTGAGAACAAAACCACATTAAATCAAATTGTCAAAAGTACACATCTCATATTTGCAGTGAAAAAAAAACATGTTGCTGATCTTTAAGAGAGTAAAACAGAAGGGATTTTTCTTTTTGCCAAATCTGACATAATATGATTTTTATCTCAGTGTTGCAACAAGTGAATGTTGTCAGTTTTTTTTTTAAGAGTAGTATTCTCACTTCTACAGTTGTGTAAGAAAATCGACATCACTTCTCACTAAGACAAACACACTACCCAGGTCTGAGAGAAAAACCCTGAGCATTTGTTAATGTTAGGTTAGACTGATAAAAAAAAAAATTCAGAAAAATAACCATAACCAAATTCTCATGAAATTATGCCATCTTTGTATAACTAAAAATTGTAAATTTATGATACAACAAGAAAAGCACCACCACCCTAGTGAAGTTCAAAGGGGGGAACAATCTCCTTGGAACAATGGCAATAATAAGACTGAGATCAGCTTGCCTGAAACAAACAATGCATGTGATCAGCCAAATGATAGATTGACTTAAGATCTAAGTTTTAGAATATATGGGTGTGAGTTCAGCAATGTGATCTTATTATTAAACATTAAATACCATTTGGAAACTGGCTTTTGTGAACTTGTGTTTTATCAAGGAAAAAGGTGAAGGAGGTTCCTGTATGTGAAAACATTTTCAGTTTTTCACAAGGTGTACCACTACTATCAAATAGTTTTATATATCAGTTTTCATCAGTGAAATAGGCCTCGGCTCTGACACCAACAAAACCTAACTGTTGATGCAACTAGATGGAAATATTGAGCATTTGCTTCAATGTGTGTGTACAGAACAAGAATCGCCTTCCCGAACCAGCCAGACAGAATAAGCGACCCCGTATTTGCCACAGCCTGAGAATGAGGCATAAGAGCGCGAAAATGGGTACAGTACAAACAAATATTGTCAGTTGGTAAACAGAATAACCATCAGAAAAGCATATTTTAGCTTTTTGGAAAGGTGAATATCATAAACAGTTTCAGAATTTGCTAGACATATAAGTTTTAATTCAAAATATGTAACTCAACTGGGGCCATCCTTGCATCCTTGAACTCTGCATGCACCAATGCAATCATTAAAAAGCTACAAGTTTTGACTGTGTAGCTGAGTGCCTATGATAACCATGTCTCACAACCATATTGATCACATTCTTCAAATTCATATCTTGTCAAAGGATAAAAAATATGGCAGTGTACATCTAGAATGACTGCCTAGCCCAGTTACAGAGTTATTTAAAAACTTCTAATTTTTACATCAAATTCTGTACATCATCAACAGCTTGACAAAAGAGTGATTAGAAATGAATGACATGGTGTAAAAATATACACATGCTTATGATTATGTATTCCAACTGTAAAATACCATCTAAAAATATGTGCAGTATGTCATAGAAGCTTTTTTGCATGTAAACATACCTTAAGGGTTATTTACAGTTCTCAGTAAAAGAGGCTAAAAATCCTTTTTACTGCCTATTGTAACCATTATAAGCAGAAAGATTCAGGCCATCTGCAAACTGCTCAATGTTCATGGTCAATGGTCAAATATGAAATAATCTATCACAAAATCAGCCACTAAAGCTTCCCCTATTCACCATGCACTGCACATAATTGCTGACCTTTTTTATTTTTCACCCCAAAAACTTCTAAAAATAAACATGCACTCTGCTTATGATTGTTACAGTAGATAGGATGCAGACAGAAATGCCACTTCCATGGGTCAAATTACTAGAATGATTTGAAACTGCTCAACCTCAGCATTTCATCATACAGTAATTTACCAGCAAAAGTGACATCTCTGTTGATGCAGCATTGTAAAATTTATCAAATCACACTGTGGTGAATGAATAGAATTTGTACAGTATTGTACAGAGACATAATTAGGAAATGAGACCTACTGAAGGAATATCCTTTCGGCTTCCAATTTTGTCTTTTGTATACATACATAGTGGGATTAGTTTTTGCATCACAATAGAAATCCTCCTCACTGAGTGTCATAAATTGGCCAGAGTCTGGATTTTGTCAGTCTTCTTGTAAAAATTACTGCTAAATTTTTTAAACCTACGCACCAAAGATTTTTTGTCTTTAATCTTGGGAGGTCCTGTGACCACACCTGGTGGGACAGCAAACACAGATTTATTGGCCAGGGGGTCACTCCTCACAGACATGGGCCGACGTGGAGTTGAAGGAGCAGCCGCAGCTGTTACACCCTGGTTTCTTGTGGCTGGTCTATGAAGTGTGTGACTGACATGAGGAGCTGGCGTGAATGGACGCTTGAACTCACCATCACTGACTGGCTTCTCAGCCTGGGGTTGTTGTGGACTAGCTACAAATGTCATTGTGTTAGAGGCTTTTTCAGCCATAGATCGAGTGTGGGGAGGCGTGGGCGGGGGAGCGATGAAGCCCTGGCGTGTTTTATTGTAGTTGGTGTCAGATGATGTGACACTACTGCTTACTGTGCTGGAGTATCCATTGTGAGAGCCCACACTTTCCACTGGTGAATTATAAGAGTTGTAAGGTGCAAAGATGCCACTGGAGTCCACACTCTTGGGACTGTCTGTCAATATTGAGTCTAGCAGATCCTGACCAGGCTGGACCTGACCACTGAACTCAGCAGGCTGGGGCAGAACTCCATCACCAAGTGCTGCTGCCTCTGATAGTTTTTCGGGAGACTTTTTCACCACTCTTGGTCTGCATCGGGCAGCAGTGCATGTGCTACTGCCACTAGTGCTGGATTTCCCTGGAATGTCAAGTCGCTCCTCCAATACAGATGTTTCTGACACCATCTCTGGTGTTGAGTCAGTGTCAGTGGGTATTAGAGAATAGGTACCATTTTCATCATCATTGTAATAATGGTACCTCAAGTCTGGTTCAGAGGCAGATATTTGCCGGGTTAGAGTATTATCATATGAAAAATGATGCTGGTCTGGAATGTCACTTGTCTCAGTGGATGTGCAGATAATTGATGCTTTGGCACGGTTAAAAAACATAGATGTAGTTGTCGCTTGGTTGCTTGAGACATTGGAGGACTGACCTGAACATATTTCACTATACTGCGTCTGATTGTTTCCACTTCTTGACAGATTTTTTAGATGTCTGATAAGAGATGGTGCTGCTGCTAGAATGCGTTTGCCAGACAGTGCAAATCGATTCCCTGTTCTGGGTAAAGAACTGTTGCTAGAAGCCCCTAACGTAGTGTCATCACACATACTGTCAATCTGATTACCTGCAATGACATGATGACGGTTCATGGTTTCATTTATTCGAGTAACCATTGCAGTGATTTCAAAAGTTTTTGCATTGTCTCGCTGATCTTTTGAATTTTTTGGACTGTCTCGACCAATAGAAGTAGGTGGTCTTGGAGTGTTTCCAACTCGTTTTGCTCTTCCTTTCTTTTTCTTTTTGTCACTAGTGCTGCGAATGTAGGACTTTTCTAGGTTGCAGGGACTGGATTCTTCATCAATTGACCATGTGTACACACTGGCTGAGTCTAGATCTGGACTGGTAGTGGTAGAATCATATGAGTCTTCCATGATCATGGTAGATGAAGCAATAGGATGGGTTGTGCAAGACTTCCTAGAGGAAGATCTAGATGATCCTGAGGAGGATCTAGTCCTTGCTGGCCTCACTTTTTTGGAGGAAGACCGTGATGAAGGATACTGTGAAGGATGAGTAGAATGCGAAGCGCTACGTTTGGAAGAGGATGATCGGGACGACCTCCTCAACAGCACTACTCTATTGTTTGATGATACTGCTGTGTGTGTTGACTGACGAGAAGTGGGATCTAAGATTGAATCAGTTGAGTCATCTTTTTTCTGAGTACGAGATGCTGCCCTTGGGGCTCTAAGAGTTGACGGTGGTATTTGAAACACAAAACTGGAGGGGGAGCTTTCTGCACCTTCAACTTTACGTACCAAAATTTCACTGGTTGCTGGATCCTCTATTGTATATTGGTTTTCTTGATCCTCAGCTGAACTTGGTGCTCGTGATTTTGTGAAAATGTATGCATCGATCTTGTGCTGTCTATCAACTGTAAAGTCACAGTAGTAGGCATCTCGGTCTAGGAGTTCTTCCTCACGGCTAGGAAGAGGAAGATCTGGAGAGGTTTCACTGGACTTGGGGTAAGTTCCAGAAGATGGAGTGAGGCTGTTGGATGATGTGGTCAACACATCAGAATCATTGAGTCTGATATTGTACAGCTCTCCAAATGGTTTCCTTGGGGTTTTGCTGGCATGAGATGGAGACAACACATTGCTGTTTTCTTTCTCTTGCATCAACCTCCGCATCGCAGGTGACTGGCGTTTCTTCTTGCGAAACCGATAGCCTCTGGGAGATGTTGCAGATTGTGAAGAGGCCAATGAAATAGAAGAGGAAGGAGCATCAGTATTGTGTGCCCCGACAGGACTGGATACTGGAGTGAAGGAAAGCTTTTGCCTTGCTGACTTCCCAGAAAACGGTTTTTCAGCTTGATGGTGTGACACAGGCAATGCTGTTTTGTCATTGCCCCTCCTGCGTTTGGATGCACTCCTTGGATCACTTGGAGTTTCAGACGGACTCACGGCTTGTCTAGCTCTGGTTGTTATGAAACGGTCACTGCTCATTCTGTGCTTCTCTCTGTAATGAGCTTTACCTGTAGACATACTGACAACAGAATTCTGAGGTACATCAGGAATAAATGTACTGGGAAGGTCATGGTAAGACCAAGACACATTTCTAGGCGAGAAGTCATCATGACTTTTAGCTTTTGTGGGTGGCTGGACATGAGTTTCTGGATGCTGTCCTCCACAACAGAACTGCTGCATTGTGTTGTCCGATACTGAACGCTGAACGGATCCAGAATGTTGCCCCGAGGACTGTTCTGACTGTGAGTATGTTGAGGGCAACCATAATGTGCCGATTTCCGCTGACTCAGATTGGACAACAAATTTTCCAAGTTTAGTGTCGGTGTAAGGCCTCCGTGGAGGGATAGGGGGTTTCTCTGTCTTAAGATCTGATTCAATTTCAGCATTTTTATCACTTAAATGAGGTTTATAATTCCTGTCTAGGTTGTGGTCATGTCTGTGCTTAGGAGGTCGGGCTACTGATTTAGGGGGTAAGCACACAACCAATGGCTCTTGAAACACAAAATGGGAGTGGGACTGGGATTTACTCTCTAAAACTGTTGATTGAGGCACATCTTGAGATGAGGCAGACCTCCTGGCTGGGGATAATTGTTCCTCTGGAGACTGAGGAGTGGGATGTATAGGTGAAGAATTTCTTGACTCAATCAACTGTAGCTCTCTTGCATAAGAGTGGGAGTATCTTACAGGGAAACTGTAGTAAGAGGCTTGAGGCAAGGTAGGCGAAGCAGGATTTGGAGCAAGTTTAAAGTCTGATGAGCTGTGAACTAGATGTGGACCATGAGCTCCCTCTTGGAGGAAGTCCAAGACATCTAGGCCGTCCACTTGGTCGAACAGGAAAGCAAAAGGAATGTCTAAAGAATCTGATGACTCAGAGGTGGGCAGTTCTGGTGTAGAACCTGTTGTGGCATTTTGTAATGATGTAGTGTTTGAGTCATAATGAGTTCTTTCTCTTCTGCACACAGACACATAAGTGCATGTTACTGCATTGTGGGAATGCTCAGATCCAGTCAGGCCACTGTCAGTTGTAGTGTGATGCTGTGCATGATGGGTAACATCTGAGGTAACAGGTAACAAAGCGTCCAGATCATCATGCTGTAAGGTTATTATATTAACATTCTGCTGAGCATCCATTTGGTCTTCCCCATCATCTCCATTCTCGCTGTTGGGTGGAATGTGGTAATGAAGGGTAGGAGTCGGGGACAGCTGTGCAGGGGGAATACAAGGCTTATGTACAGGGGATGGTGTGGGAAAGTGAAGCTGAAGAGGAATGACTTTATCATCGTTGTTGTTGTTGCTCTGCTTCTGGGCTTCTTCAGACTGTTCAGCCGTTGAGACATTTGCAACCCGGCCAGCATTTTCCTCCGCGCTGGGTGGGGAGGTGTCTGAGTCTGTGACAGAGCTGGCCTGTGCCAAAAGTTGTTCGATGAGCATGTCTGCATAGGTGGATGGGTCTCGTCGTGCATGTCTGCTGCGTTGTGGTGTGCTGGGTGAGCTTTTGGACATGATGCCAAAGCTGGTGATCAGCGTCTGGTGGTTGTTGCGGACACAGTTGGGCTCGTCGAACAGAGGGATGTCTGCATCCTTGATGCCACACAGGTCCAGTAAAGCAAGAAACTTAGTCTTGATGTTCTCAATGTCTTCTTTGATATGCCGACCTTTGGCATGGATGGCAGCCTGGGAAAGAGACAACAAATTTGTCAACTTAACTACAGTTCACGAAGTTGTGGAGAATTAAAACAGTCCCATTCTGGCCAAACTCTACCCTGATGCTGGCCTATTATGACTGTAATTAGGGATTCTTCTTCAACCCCTCTTCCTCTTTTCAACAAATATCACTGATGAAGAAATTTCAATAATGCAGCAAAATAAAATCAATGTGAAGTTCAGTTGTTAAACATGCATCTTTTCAGTTAGAACATTACAAAAACAGTTCCTTCAATTTCTATTTAGCTGCAGAACTGTAAAGGTCAGGTGGGCACCATCAGGTAGTCTATGCCCATATTTCAACTTCCTAAGCTGGATCATGTATGGTATCACTCAGTTTACAAGTTGGAAGGTCTCTATTGATAAGATCAAAGGTGTTTGATCAACACATTGTAACTGAGACTTTGACTAATACAATCTTTATCACAGCTTAACTACACTAAACAAACACTGAATGCAGGATTAATAGTTTGCATTGTATCCACAGTTGTGTGAATAATATGCCCTGAAATCTGTAAGTTTGATTTAAAACCTGACATTGTTCTGCCCTGACATGTTTGTGTATGCCTAGTGGTTAGGTAAAACAAGATAACCAATACCTGCAAATGAGAAATACATCTTAACAAGTATGAAACCTGTCCTGTCGCAGTCCATGAAATCTAAGACATGCATTATCTTCAGTACTTAAAATATCAATTGCCATAAATATGTCCAGTCTTGGTTTTGGATTTATGAAATGAAGAACAGGCAATTGGAGTTTTATTATTTTTAAAAAGAGAGTTTAAAATTGCCTGTCAATAATAAGAAAAGAAAAATATACATGTCCCATCTTCTCTTCCATCCCCCATTCCCGCGGCAAAACATCAACAGAGTCAAGCAGCCCAATTAACAAAGGTGTCCACATAAAACGTCCGATCAATTCAATGAGTAATTAAAGCGCCTCCTGGTGCTATCATCTTGACTGAATACCTTGTGCGTGCTTTCATCTCCTCAGCTTACCGCTGAGGGCGGAATCCTGGTTAGCATTATACACACTTATCTCTTGAGTAATACGTGGTGTTAAGGTCCACCTCAATAACGAAATGACAGAATAATAATGAAACTGTGCATGTGAAACTCATGCTTAATAACAGGGCACCCCTATTAAATGAATATCTAATATCGAGGTTCCACTGACCACTGTAATTTTAATATGAATATATACAATGCACATTAAGATTACTGTGGGAGCTATCGAACGTGAAATGCTTCATCCTGGCCTGGATACAGCTGAGACACACGCATGCATGCACGCACCCGTGCGCACACACACAAACTCAAAAGTATCCTTTACAACTAGCATCTCTTGTTCCACCTGCGTATCTATCACAATGGTACCGCTGTTCCGTAGATAATCATCATTCATTTATTTTAGTCATGAATAAACCGCCTGTCCGATCAAGGTGAGTGTGCATGAGGACCGAGAAGCGCGCCGTGTCCATTCCCACACGTGTCTCGATGAAAATCCGACAACCGAATGGATGCTACTTCTCCTGGGTTTATATATTATGTGTTTAGGGGTGGGCGGGGGAAAAGGGACAAAGGACGCAAACCATAGCGTTCTTTTTGGACATCCATCTGAAACAACATATTTGTCTTGTGGAAACATGTGTATGCATAAAACACATTTTTTTTTCAGATCACAGTCTTAGCATTGTATTTTCTTACTTCTTGAAGTCAGGACTGAGAGTGTCACAGATCATTCAGATTCAAAGGACATGATGCACACGGTTGCGGCGTGTGTGCCACTAAGTGCCGCGTTATGATCTGATCCTTGATATGAAGTCTGTTTTTTATCACACCCGCATTTTCAAAAATTAAAAAAAAAACAAAACATATGAAACGTTGTTCCCTCCTAATCACACCCGCCTTCAAAATTGTTTCGAGACGTGTATGTCGCTTTCCCGATAACACAATACTGCGGTAACACAATTTCAAAAGCTTGGTATGAAGGACCGTTGGTATCTATGATTGTCTATTTCTCATCTACATGTAACACCCAGACTTAGTGCTGATGGGGAGTAGGAATGAACCCCAACTGGATGACCAAGGAATGGAGTGTACCTCTGTTGAATCATTTTAGATAAGAGAAGCCGAAATCTGTGATCACGTATACATGTACAGCATAAATGCGGTACTTATGGTGTAAATAAATATTTTAAATAACAAATCAGTAATCCCTACTGCTGAAATGTTCAAGATTGTCATCGACAGCGTATGGTTTTCTGGGATTCATTATTTCGACTGAACGGCCCGACGGATGGGGCTAGTGAGAACCAAGCATGGGGTGAAGGTGGTCATTTCGCTCACGCTCTCCCTCTCTGCGTGGACCTGTCCGAGGTGATAACACTCATGTCCAGTGCTCGTCTTGGGGGAGTTTAATGAAGAGCAAATCTCGTGTCCGCTGTTATCTATCTTTCATGATGAAGGGGAGGTAAGAGGGATGGACAAGGGAATGGTGGAGGAGGAATGGTTGGCCAAAGAGGTGGGAGGGGCCAGGGGTTAAGAGTGAGAGTCATTCAGAACTTTAATTCAAGGCTGAGGAGTAGACGAGACAAGCTCGACATGGGAGATAATGAAGCGGTAACGGGGGAAAGGGGGGAGAGGGGGGAGGAGAGAAGAAAACAGAGAGACAGACAGCGAGAGACTGTGTGTGTATGGAAGAGGAAAGATGCGTAGAGAATCAGCAACAATAAAATAATGATGTATGAGTGTCATGCTCGTAACAGAAATCTCTTCAGGTAACTGCATGATTCTATTCTCCATTAGAGACAGAGGACAGATTCTTCCCTTCATGTAAGAATTACATTTCTTGAATTACCTCAAAGACAATGATTAAACGTAGTGCCATGGTATCACTAGTCTACCCTTTCCCTCGTTTTCTTATGACATGAAAAGTAAGGAACCGTTTTTGAATCAATTCAGAGAAGGAGAGGGAGAATAAGAGGAGTTCAATTTCAACACAACCCTGATGGTCCAAGCCGAATCACTGACGCACCATATAACTGCCAAAAAGGCCCTTCTCAAAATAATACAATTCAACTCAACCCTGGAAGTCATTTTATACCAATACAGTGGGCAATGAAGCGTGCCAAAGACAGATGGTCGGGGATTGCTGTCCTGTAGACGTGGCCGTGCATGACAGACAAAGCAGTTTTCACACACATTCAGACAGCTAGGCAGGGAGCAGACAGGATGAGCGGTGAGCGCACGCCATGAGCAGGCAGGTGTTGGCATGATCTGAGCATGCACAAGCTACACTGGCATGGATAGTATCCTTGCCCCACCCCAACCTGCCAACTCTATCCCCTACCATGAGGGACAACTACTGATAAATCGAGCAAACGACACTTTTTCAGGCTGTGAAGCATGTCACGGAGCGTGTGATGTCCCCTGCGCTTTCAGAGCAGACAGACCCTGGTACATTGCAATAGGAAATAGGTTGTCTTCCTGGTCTCGCTTTTCTCGTCTACTCCCCAGCCCTGAATGAAGAATTTGAATGAATCTCACTAGTAACTTCTGGTCCATCCCACGACCCAAAAAATCGAGGAAAGTCTATTTTCCCAGGAACCCTAATTACACATAGATAGATAGACACTTGAACTCAAAATTATTATAATTATGGACTGGTCAAGCAAAATTTTCGTGAGATCCTAATTCATAATGTTGGTATGTGCGAGTGTTGCTCTCAAAATGCTCCGTCAAAAATTGTGCCGTCTTGAGTCTTAAAACTTGCAATACACTCCATGGAAGAATGAATGCTGAGCTGAAGAATCAATGGCACCGAAAATGACTGGAGGTACACTTTGTAAACTGAAAGGAGAAACGATCCTGTAGACAGAAATGTGCAATCTCCTACCACCTTCAGGCGCACGCGGTCGGTACTCGTAAGCGTTATCAATAGCATGAGCGAAAAGTAATACCCTTATTGTCGCCCTCAACGCAGGCAACAAAAAAATGACGTCTATACAGGCATGCGGTTACAGAAAATTGTAATGTCTCGATCATAAAACACTAAAGCAAATCCTGAATTGTTTCGACCCTAAGAAAACGTAGCAATATAATTTACCTTAAAAGTTAAAACCATATTACATTCTGCTCTTGTTCTTAGTCCGAGCCCAGTCACTTCTCGCCCACGCAGTGCAAACAATAGAAGAAAACATTTCAACACCACATCTGTCTGGAACGTGTCTGTTCAAGTAATTAGCACCCGGCTTAATGTCCATTTAATAATTCCCCGCCGTCTAGACACCGGACACTGAGTCAGTGAACCTAGCTAGCGTCCATGAAGTCATGATCAACAGCAATCCAACCTGTCGAATAGACGAGGCCTCCAGTGTGTGGTGCGCGTCAGTCCGTCGTGGTCTATAATAAAATTGCAGTGTTCTGTTCATGATGGGACATAACATTGGCAACAGGGTCTCCAGTGAAGTAGTGAAGTCATCAGAAAAAGAAAAGTCTGGTTAACTGGTCAAACAAAAAGATTTCCGTTGTTCCCCAACCATTACCGCCAACCAATCAAGAACTGGAAATCCTTGCGAGTTGACAACTCCGAGCAACGGCACTCAAGAGATTTTCCTATTATTAAGGTGGTTTATTAGATTAGAACTTTCAGACAGAGCAACCTAACGACAGACAGGAGAGCAATCCTGCATCAGGGAGAGGTTGTTCATTGTGATCATTGATGAAGGTTGTTGAAAGGCTCTTGAGAGAAAGAGAGAGCTGAGAAGACTCAACAGCAATCGACTGTATCCTTGGAAGGCAAGACTGAGCCTTGGGTGAGCGAGAGATTGTGAGGTTATTATGTCTTATTAATATTAAAGAAACTTGTCCGTGAGAACATTTGGAGGTGTGCGACAGTGTCAACAACAAGCGACAGCAGCGAAAAGACAGAATAGATCAAATCAAAACAACACTCCGAGCATTCACATCGAATACAAACGTCTCCTTCATGTCGACAACCTTCAACCAGCAGCTGCCCCAACCTCCCAACTAAGACCCCACACAACACACCCATAACAGCAACACCTCGAAAAAGGCAACACAAATGGCCCTTCAGCTAAAGCGCGCTCGCGCAATTAATCGCAAACACCCTGCGTAACTCAATAAATGGAGCAACAGACTTGAACTGACAATGAGGAAATTGCTTGACTTGGACAGACCCTTAGGCTCTAAGGCGCATTCGTCCATGTCAGGAAAAAGGCTGAGGAGAGGGGATGGGGGGCGCACATCCACGAAGGCCTGCAAATTTGTTGCTTACCTTCGAAGTGTAAACACTGGGCACGAGTACCCTTGATGGATCCTTGGCCAACACTCTCCTCACAAAACCCCTGTACACACTCAACCAACCTGCAAACAAGCTTAAACCATCTTCAGTTCGCCAAACGCAGAGGTATCAAGATCCCTTAGTGAGCCGAAGATGGTTTAGGAAGACCGCGCAGTTCGTTGTCTTAACGCATGGTAGTGACGGATGCCTTCATGAACATGCAGACATGGGTCCAAGATGAAACAGTTTCTAACCGATTTGACTTGGAGAACTTTCACAAACTTCAGAAATCAAGTGTAAACAGAAACAAATGATACCGTGACTTTGGGCGTTCAGAAATGTAAAGCCGGTGATGTATGTGGGCAAATAGTGGAGTGTGTGCCATAGATTAAACGGGAATGAATAAGCGGAAACCAGGCTCATTTATAATGGACTAGGAACTTGGAAGAACTTAAATGTCCAGAGATTTGCATCGTTTCGTCACATACTCTTAGCTACATCCGGTCTTAACCTTCGACAAGTTACCAAACTCGACCATAAGACTAAACGAAATCAACATTTTTACCTGCCTGTGTTTCTCTGGCTGGATTTCTTCAGTAGAAATGACTTTGAACTTTGAAGATGCCATAAACTTACTAAGGCCCAAAGTACTAATGCTGTCAATAAAATATGTGAAAACTAATACACGAATTTCGCTCCCCTTAGACAGATATGACGATAATACTGAACGTTACAAGCTACTACTTTTGCACCCCCAAATATACCAGTAAACTAGACCAATGCGCTAAGAGGGTCCGAGTATGAAATATGGTGGTGGTATTCTGTTGAGTGGAGATGCTCGTGCGAAGGGTATCACCGGGCGTGCTCCACATCTCTTCACACATCCTTAAGAGGCCACTGCAAGTTGGGCGACTCTCGATCCTTAAGCGCTGACAAGTGGAGTAGGGAAGAGGGCAGTGGAAAAGTGAGCAGGATCCACAAGGGAAAAAAATGTACCAGAAACGAACATTCCAAACTATCAATGATGACAGACAAATGCCTGTAAAATAAATAGAAGGTGGCAAGACAAGTGCTTTCGGGTCACAGGGCAGTTGGGTGAGAAAATACCGGTGCTTTGCTTTTGTTTTCACGGCTGGCACCATAGCGTAGATTCCAACGGAAAAAAAAAATCATTTACTTCTGCCAAAATTTACTACCCTACAGACACTGACAGGGTAGAGAATTTTATTAACCTGAATGTTAAATGACCTCCCTAGACGTGACAGTATGATTTTTAATCCATGACATTTCATTCTGCGAAATTCCTGTCTTTCATGGCCAAAATACGGTGAAGAATCAGAAAATTTACTTTTGAAAACGTTTTTACTGGTTTTGTCACATCACTTTTCTGTCTTGAAGGCGTATTTAAATTTCTATTTTGCATGAGTGCAAGACACAGAACTCTCGCAGCGTACTTTTAAAAACTTTAAATAAACAAATACGTTGTCATCACTGCAGCACAGAAAAACTGTACGAAGGAATCACGAAATGTTGAGTACAGCCGCGGAAAAGAGAGAAAAACGGACGCACAGACATGGGTTGGGGTAAAGGAGAAAAGCACAGCCAAATAACAGCTCAGATGTGATAAAATGTGACGCAATGTTCGATTAGGATCCTCGCCTAGCTTATCAACACCCGATGTTATCAGTTCAGTGCTGATCAAAAAGGGCGTGAAATTCGCGATCGCTGAGGTCTGGCATGTTCGCTGGCATGCTTGAGTAAACAGATCATGATTGGCCGGCTCAAGGGAACAAGGAAAACCGATACTCCCTGTGGACTTTTTTTCCCTCTGGCGTAGAAGTAGATGGTACAAGTACATGAAAGACAGAAAGGAAGAAAGAAAGGAAGAAAGAAAGAAAGAAAGAAAGAAAGAAAGAAAGAAAGAAAGAAAGAAAGAAAATAAATGTAACATCCAAAGCTCCAATAACTTTAATAGATTCCAATGCAATGCCGTTGAAAAAGGATCACAAAAAAAAAACAACGCTGTGGTAATTTCGTCTCCAACATTCCGAACTTCCATGTAAGGAAACAAAGAAAATACTTTAATTATGGACTTTTGATTCAACAAGACAACTTAAAGAGCAAATACGTTATGACTTCGAAATAACAATGAGAATGGCCAGCTTGCAGTGAATAATATGTCTGGCCATGTGAAATTCATCGGTATCAGATGCCGTCATTGCTAGATGGGGGTCAGGGAAGACGCTATGCTCCTAACCTCCCGAAGGACACAAAGCCAACACTACCAAGTCCCGCGAGACCCAGGTTTCAGTGCCTTGCTCGGAGGAACCCATACCGTGTCCAGTAGACACGTGAACAAAACCATGAGGACCAAATGTTCCATCATAATGAAATTTAGGTGCCGGATTTCACGCTTTTCTTTGATATTCCGCGACTGGGTAATGTCAATTTGACATGGGAGGTTGCCAAATGAGTCAAGGTAAGTACGAGAACATGTGTGAGTAAGACGCATGGCCTGATGCACTTATTGAACTCCGAAGCTTCAAAGCCGTTCTGAAGAAAGCACAAAACAAACGCACCTCGTTTGTTTTGTTTTTTTCCCCCTTTTTACAAAGGGCACCAGATCTATAAAGATGCCTCATTCTATGACAAAAACAAAATATATATTTAGTAAGTTATTTGCCCATACTGAGATTAATTCTTCAGCCTTATCCGTTTGAACAGGGAGTGGGTTGGTAAGGAGAAAATGACAACTAATCTAAGTGTCCAATATTTGGTACAGTGTTATATACATCCACATATATCCTCATGCCCATTCCATAACTGCCTGAGTCATTTTTGTCTTTTTTTTTTTTAAATTTGAACTGAGGTGATTATATTACCATGAGCTTCCATTTATTTACTTTTTCCTACTAAAACCATGTAAAATTTTGACCTGTTGTTATCCCAAGTTTAAGTAAACCACATCTGCCTCACTGTTTTGTTTAACTTTTGAGCAAGAGGTTGAGAGCGCCCAGTTTCTCAAAACCTCAAAATATGACTGAGGCAACGTTGAATAAGCGTGACAGTGTGTCTGTAAAAACATGTGATGAAACGTGCATAACTTTTCTTAGGGTTGAAATGGAGTGAATGATCGCGTGACAAAAGCAACCATGCCGTCAATCTCTCTCCGACTCCTCTTCAGTCTCCCCAACATATACAACTCTATCAGCACTATCCGAACGTCAAATCGCTCCTGGCAGTTATGGCCATCATTAATTATCTAGGTGTCTACGATGACTGCCATCCGACTGATGGACCCTATGGGATACTGCCTTTATTTCCTAGGGAAACTGTTAACAGCCCGCGACTCTCCACGACTACAAAGAAAAGGCCACAGGAAGACGATTCTTCTGTTTCCCTCAGTGATGAGGGAGCAGGCTGGTATGAGGAATCGGCCTTCAGAGGTAATTTGCATTCGGACTTGATGCCACACAGCATGATGTGCTCCTTTACTGGGTAGGATTGATGTTAAAAGAGGGGGGAGGGGAGGAGGAAACGGGATTGTATGCAGTTGACATAAACAATTCTAATACAACATGCGGTTGGAATCCCAACAAATCTTTGAACAGGAAGGCCGAACCCCTTCCTCCCCACTNGGGGGGGGGGGGGGGGGGGGGGGGGGGGGAAGAGACGCGGCTCAAAAAAAAGGCATTAGATAGTACAAGTTAGAAGCTGTCTTCGGAGGCTGCGACTACACTAGCTCTTTATGTCAGGAATGCACAATGCCTTTTGAATATACTGGTGTCACAGGATACTCAAATTCGAATCCCGTTACCTATGTGTATATTTTCCTCCTCGTCCTCCCCTCAAATTAATAAAACGAATGACAATGTATCTTTTTATGCACCATAGTCAGCAAAACTTACATCTTGGAGAATTCTCTCCATTATTCTTACACCCATTATTTCCGCCCCGAGAGGCCACAACCGTGCTGCAGTCATTACGATGCATGTAGTCCACCGACCTTCATTGACGAACTTATTTACAATCACTTCAAAAGAATTAGGGCTTCTCTGGTGGTCCAAAGAAAGTTAACTGACTTCCTTTGGATTTGGGAGTTCCAAATTTTGCGGTCAATAAATTATTGCTGACTGCAAAGTACGTGAGGTGGAGGAATTGCAGTGTTGCCGAATTTTATGTGAGCTCACGATGAGTCGGAGATTTATAGCCATGTCGTGTGTCTAAACGCCTTACACAGATGTGATAGGTCTTAATGAGAAAGCCATTAGTAACTAAGGCCGTGAGTGAGGGCCGAACGGAGGAATAAAATAAGGAAGGGATATGAGAACAATGGAATGGATGGAGAGAACGGTGAAAGGACGACAATGTTAGGATTAAGCTTGGCTTCACAAAACTATACAGTGGATGCTCACCCGAACAACCCTACACTGCATTTTGCACAATGATAGGTGTGGACAGGGCAGTTCGTCCGAGTGCAAAATGCCAAGACAATTTTTTTTTTCGTTTCTGGTACAAGCATTCCTGGTGGCGTTCACCAGGAGAGGAGATTGGGAGAAACACATGGAAGAAAGCCTGAATACAAAAGAAACTGCACTAGCTAATATGCGATATCACGTCGCTCCTCCAAACCTCCNGGGGAATGGGGGTGGGGAGGGGAGGAGGAAACGGCATTCTATGCAGTTGGCGGCATAAACAATTCTAAAACAACATGCGGTTGGAATCCGAACAAATCTTGAACAGAGGCTGAACCTCTTCCTCCCCACTCCTCTTCCGGGGGAGGGGGGGGGGGGGCTTTAAAAAAAACCAAACCACATTAGATAGTACAAGTTAAAAGCTGTCTTCGGAGGCTGTGACTACACTAGCTCTTTATGTCATGAATGCACAATGCCTTTTGAATATACTGATGTCACAGGATGCTCAAATTCGAATCCCGTTACACATGTGTATATTTTCCTCCTCCTCTTAACAAAACGAATGACAGTATCCTTTTATGCACCATACTCGGCAAAACTTACCACTTGGAGACCTCTCCATTATTCTTACACCCATTATTTCCGCCCCATGCTGCAGTCCTTGCGATGCATGTAGTCCACCGACCTTCAATGACGAACTTATTTACACTCACTTCAAAAGAATTAGGGCTTCTCTGGTGGTCCAAAGAAGGTTAACTGACTTCCTTTGGATTTGAGAGTTCCAAATTTTGCGGTCAATAAATTTCTGCTGACTGCAAAGTACGTGAGGTGGAGGAATTGCAGTGTTGCCGAATTTTATGTGAGCTCACGACGAGTCGGAGATTTATAGCCGCGTCGTGTGTCTAAACGCCTTACACAGATGTGATAGGTCTTAATGAGAAAGCCATTAGCAACTAAGGCCGTGAGTGAGGGCCGAATGGAGGAATAAAATAAGGAAGGGACATGAGAACAATGGAATGGATGGAGAGAACGGCGAAAGGACGACAATGTTAGGATCAAGCTTGGCTTCACAAAACTATACAGTGGATGCTCACCCGAACAACCCTACACTGCATTTTCACAATGATGGGTGTGGACAGGGCAGTTCGTCCGAGTGCAAAATGCCAAGACAATTTTTTGTTTTCGTTTCTGGTACAAGCATTCCTGGTAGCGTACACCAGGAGAGGAGATTGGGAGAAACACATGGAAGAAAGCCTGAATACAAAAGAAACTGCACTAGCTAATATGCGATATCACGTCGTTCCTCCAAACCTCCTGCCCACACTTTCAAAGAAAACATTAATTTACTTAATCAAAACTTTACTTACAGCGCGGCTAGTCATTCCTAGGTTCCAATAACAATAACTATATTTATTTTGGTCGTCATTTATTTTGGTAACACTTGCTAGCAACAAGAACCTCTTCTAATGAATTCACTGGATATAAACTGAATCGCAATAATAATTATTTTAAATTTAAGCAGCGCATAAGTACCCCTATTAGCTGAAATTTGACTGCACGAAAGATGAGTCAACCTGGANATGAGAGCTCATTAAACAATACAAGGGGGAAAACGGCCCAGACAACCATACATAGGCTATGCATACATTAATAAAGCGACTCACTCAGTGCCCAGACAGATGCTTCTTTTATCCAATATTCATCTTGCTTTTTCTAAGATTACAGCATTGCAATCAAAGTCATGCACTTGTTCACAGCCTTCAACAAAAGACTTAATGATCATATATAAAAAAAAGGCATTAAATTCAGCACCAAGGAAAGTTATTGCATGTGGATAATTCTCTTCGCACAGCGACTATTAGCTCGCCTCTCGCTTTATGACGTCACGCTTTATTCCCGCGCTGACAGGACGACCAGTTATGGCTGCCCGCGCGGTGTGAAAATCCCGACTTTCAAGCTGCATTTTCTCGGAAGCGCTCGGGTGAAGAAAAAGTGTAAGGGGTTGAAAATTTATGAAAAAATATTGCGGATTTTTAAGGCTGTGAAGCAGATGGCTATCCCTGTTCCTTTAAGGATTAAAGTTATACCACTAATTACGTATCACCTTAAGCCACCAGTTCTCATCAACACACCTGACCAATACCTACTTATGACTCTCAAAGGCCTCTATCGAAAAACTGAATTATCTGTCATTGTGCCATAAGTAAAGCCCAATTACTGTACAGTAATTATTCACAGTAAGGTAACACGGAAGTCCAGATTACATATTATATCAGTCTTATCACACAATTTTATCTAAAGAACGTGACTGTCATTTTAATTTGGGGCGCATGCGATTGCTTCATACCGATCAGACAGATAATTATGATATCTCTTCAAAAACGCCCTGAACCACGCTGGCTGCTATGACCAGGTTCATTTCACCAAGGATAAAAGACGCATTAGCCGAATAGAAAGTTGCTGAAAATAAAATATCCGCTAGATCGTTATACACGGTACATTTAGTCAATTTGTTACAGTCCAGTAATAAATCTGTCACCTTGCATCATATGACGGATCCAGGCATTGATACAGCGAAAGGAATTTGATCCTGCTCATAATTCTAGAGCTAAACGACGCTGACAGATCTAGCGAGGCAAAGCACGTACTTTTACACTGCAGCAAAACATCCACACACAAATTCAACAAAATGCTGCAACCGCAGAGAGGTCGAAGGTCTTACTGCTTTATGATAGTCACGCACAATAAATTTAGCCGAGGTGGAAATTCTATCTCATGATAAAGCCTATTGTCCGTTCCAGTGTCTGCCCGTGTTTTGGTTAGCCAATAGGTCTGTCCTGTGGTTCGGGATGCTATTTCTGAAAAGGCACGTCAAAAGATCGATGAGAGAGCAACGGCGAAAGTGAAAGGTCAGGACAGCTGGCAGGTGGATGCGGCACGCTGGCTCGATTTATCATTGGAGATTTTGGCATAGAGGGAAATGGGTGGGGGACGGGAAGAGAAAAAATTGAGTGTGAGAAAGAGAGAGAAATGTAAACAGAGCAATAGGAAAAGGAAAGGGGGTAGGGGGGATGATGGTATTTTAAACAGACGTTTAGCTCTAATAATAATAAATATGACACTGTAGATTGATAACCTACAGACAGGTCACTAAGTCTGTAACAAGAAGTTTAAAAAACCGCTTTGTCAAGCTTCAATGACTGCGCGTCATGAATACTGAAAAGCATACATGTACTTTAGCATGTTTTGGCGTGTGACATGAAGCTCATATTGGTTTTTTGTTTTTGTAAACAATAATCAATTACCTGAAAATCTTAACACCGCTCTCCTTTTTCCTTCTCAGTTGGGAAAGGTTTGTCTTCTACACAGTTGGGAGAGGTTACTTTCTCAAATTTTATTTGGCATGACAGTGGGCGTGATCACTCAACAATAACATAAGGACTGCTCCTTGTCGATTCGGGCCCCGTTTTAGTGTTTGACCGAGGTAAAACAGCGGGCATTTCTCTGAGCTTTGTGTCATTAGTAAACGTCAAACCAGAGCTGCCATGATGATGCGTGACAGGCGCCTCGATAATGACGGCCCTGCTGATGAGGGTTGACCTCATCAAGCGTGGGTGAGCACAATGGAGGGATGAAAAGAAGGCAGGGAGAGACATTTTAGGGCAAGCATGAGTCGGCTGCTGGGTCGCCTTGATAAGCGAAGTCCTTTAGGCTTTAGGCTCTAACGACAGCGATACTGTGCTGACCTGAACTAGCCGCCTGTGTCGAAAGCCGCAGGGATGGGAGTTAGTAGAAAAAGATGTGATTAGCTTTATTAATTTTGTGTGTCATACACGACGGCCTCTGAATTTATTTCAGACAATAACTTTAAAAATTCATTTTTAACATGATAATAATAAATTCAGACTTGTGATAAGGTGAGCATAATTATTTAAAACAACCCAATATCTTCCTCAACTGTCAGTAACAACGCTGTTATTTAGTACTAGACTCGATCTAGACTAGTAGCATCCTAATCCAGCTCAACGTCAAGGACAAAATCAAAACTATGTCAGACCTCAAAGCATGCCGAAAGCCAATTAATATGCCTATAACCACAGCCAGTACATTCACGCCTAATTTTCAACCACTGTTTTCGCAACATGCAAGCGCGTCTGAAAAGACCTTGCCTCATTGTAAAAAAAAAAAAAGAGAAAAATGTGAAAGGAGATCGATAGAGAGAGAGAGAGAGAGAGAGGGAGAGAGAGAGAGGAGGAGGAAAGAAATGGAGAACTGTATAAAAGATGCGAGGCACACAGACAAAAGACAGAAGAAAAACTGGTTTACATACCTATTCACAATTCACAGTCGGAGAGATTCTGGTCAAATGAAGCACATACAACAAAGCCTAATGAATGATAATCCTAACGACATGGTTGTTTCATAATGTCGCCTGTCTTTCTGCTCGCTGAAGCAGCATCAGCTTCTTGCTTTGAACAGAATTGAGATTCGGCATTCTTCCATCTGCAAACGCTTTCGCTCAGACATTTTGGTTTTATTTTTATACTCTCAGAAAAAAAGAAGAACAACGGCAGAACTGAACTACTACACAATTCTATCAACCGATTCTAGTCCTCACGAGTCTAAAATCAGGCTCTGGGAAGAACGTCGTCGCCTTTCAGTCCATATCCGGCATCAGGCCCTTCCAAAACAAGATAATAACTGACTTTCATCAGTTCTTAACAATCATTGACGATCATCGTAAGACTCTGCCAAGTGCTCTTCAGTGATCCTGACGACGTTGCGTACCCACAACACAAGCCATTGTGTTTTCTTTTCAAAGGGGTTAAAGGATATCTCTTGATTCGCTTGTTGTCCTGCATCGGCGTGCGGATGGCTCACGACGTGAATTATTTTCGGGGGGAAAAAAATCCACATATCTACATGAAGGGAAACAAAAGAAAGCTTGACCCTAGACCGTGTGAAAGTTCATTTCCGAAATAATCTATGAGATACACACCGGTCAGAGCACACAAACACACCTCACAGAAACTCCACTTCGTATTTCCCTCCACGCAGTTCAACTCGCTCGCGGCCTTGATAAGCAGCCGACTAATGAAACGAGATGGACTGAAGGCTGACCACCACCATCCTCCACTCGATAACACACGCAACTATCAAACACAGCAGAGGAGAAAACCTGCAAGCCCGCTGGTTACTACCCTCGCCCCTCTCCCCCTCTCTTCTTCCCATTGTCTCACGAACAGATGTCGAACCCGCCACTACCCGCCCTCATGGCAATAAGGTTACGCGATAACAAACCCAACTGGGCTCCGCCTCAACCTCTTCTCTTTCTCACCCACCCCTCCCTTCCCTTCCTTCGCTTGCCTAGCCACAGTTTCATTAGACCATTATGGAGCTGCCAGGAAGAACTGACATGCCTCGCTTGACCACACAACATTGCACAACAGTCTTATGACTCGATTGGTCAGTCGGGCTGATGAATGGGTGGGGAGGGAAGGAGTACAGGAACGATGTCCAAGTTAGGCCGCTGAAACGCTAAACTTTGGTTATCGGCGTGACGACGTCAGGAGAACAAGTTCGTGTATAAAATCGCTATGATATCGCTACAGTAGACTATAATAAATGTATTAGGTTTCATTCGACAAAAAAAAAAAAACACCTCTTTTCTCGACTCTGGATAATTTCTGAATATTTCTATACCCCACCAACAGCTAATTCGGCCTCCAAAATCGCAAAAACATGAGCACGTTTTGGAAAGATCACGGTTTAATAACCAATACTTCTACACTGTGTGTGCTATATCCACATATACGTATAAACCACAAACGGTTTTCTGTGGTATGTGAGAAAAATTTGGTTCGAAAACATTTTTTTTTTATCAGACGGCAAACGAACGAAAACCAAAAACTTTGATTTTCAACGTGAGCATGTCCTCAAATGATAAACAACGCAGTAATTGCGCAATGTGTATACGTGTCAAAAATGTCGACAGTCGTAAATGTTGGATGGGGGTAACGGAATTAAGTCATTAAATAATGGACATCGCAAGGTGACAAACAGAAAAGGGAAGGTAATAAACCAAATCTAGATAAATCGCACGTTAAAAGCATTCTCTGGTTAACAGACTTTTCAGGTGGAAAGAAAAAAAAAAAAGGGGGNGGGGGGGGGGAAGAATGTCAAGCTAAGAACAATCGCTGGCCATAAGTACTGGTTGATCGCAAGACTGGACATCCATAGCAGTGGACTGTTTGCTCTGGAGCTTTCAAACTGCAGTAAAACTTGAGAAAATATGTTTGGTCATTCTTGAATGCATTTCCTTAACAGCGTGTAGCGTAAATAGTAGTGAACAAAACAGTCTTATCTAGACATTAACTGCTTCAAAATGAAAGAAGCGCATTTTGCAGGTCCATTCTGAGAGTACTGGAATTTTATTTTTCAACATCAACTTCATATGAATCCTACCCTATCCGAAATAACATCGCGGCATGACGTACCGGACAGAAACTTAAATATGCACAAGCAAAACAATAATACTGTACAGCAAACTGTTATCAAGTTCACATGAATTCTTTTTTGGACAGCTTTACGTATAAAAATGAGAACACAATCATAACACTGAATTTTAGAGATATAAAGTTTGCACGCACAAAAGCACTGACGTTTAGCTTGATTTTAAGGAATATAATTATGTGCGTTCAATAAATTTCGTGATACGGAATATCCACATCAATGTGGGGATTTGTGTATTTTATGCAGGTAAGACATGACCTGTACGTTATTAGACTTGCAAATTAGTATGCCCTAAAGCCTTAATACTTTTAAAGGATTTCTAGCTATCTGTAATCTCATTTCGCTGATCGCTTCTCATCTATCCACAGTGTGGACAAGGCCCTTTAACTCTGGGTTGCCTCAAAGGTCTTTAAACACGGAGGAAACAAAGGAAAGGAAGTGACGGTCAAAACTACAAAGGTAGATAACTGGCGACCCGATGATAGGAGTGAGGAAGTAACTGGCGCTTTTGGCGTTGGAAAACACGGGAGACCAACCTACAAATGAGACCTCTGAAAAGGAACAGACCCTGAGGGTTGGTGATGACATCTACGGGATGCGAAGGGCGCGGAATTTTGAATTGACAAGGCTAAGCCATGAACAAGGAGAAGTCTTAGCGAGCACCGGACGCATAGCAGTGCACCCCTTGTTACAGTTGTCAAGACTGTTTCGTTCTATCAAATTAAATCAAAGTCAGCTGGAACAGACTGGAGCTCATCAGACCGCCTGGGGTGATCAACTCATTAAAGACACATTGTGGTGAGAGAAATATTCAATGAATGTTCGTTCAATAATGCTTGGCGGATGGCAAAAATCTGGATGGCTCTAACAGCATTCGTGCCCTAGACGTATGCGATAGAATCTGTTATAACCAAATTTATCTTCAACCAATCCCCCCTTCCCTCAACATCCTTCTCAACTCAACATTATACAATGAATATCATTATCATGGTCGTTATCACAGTCACATCTACATCTTACTGCTGGTATTAAATTTTAGCATAATATAGGCTATACGAAGGATCTCACGACCTTGAACTTGTGTGCTCGAAAAAATGTTTGATTCTGTATCAAACTTTACCCTCCAACATGATCATTTCACAAATCCGAAATTCCAAACTGGTACCCTGAAATTTTATTTGGCGAGGTCCTAATGTATGCACAAATAAGAAAACCAACGCAAAATCAAGGGATTTGAAACAAAAGGTGGAACAGATTTTCCTCCCTAAAATATTCGCAGCTCGCAAAAACACAAACAGTGCGAGCCTCTTGTTTATGCTGTTATCGGATGCCGCCAAGAAGGCTGTTGAAACAGGGGGTCAAGCAGGAGAGAAACATGTTCGCTTGATACATTAGGGCGATAGATAGACCCGTGTCCGTACACAGGTGCGCCAGCTTCAAAAGACATTAGTCCAGACTTTAAACTTCACGCGCGAAGTGCCGGGGAAAACATACAAACCGAAGGCCCGAAATCCTTACAATAGAGATTGCGGGGAAGAGGAAAGAGTAAGGTGTCGTGCGAAAGTGATTTCCTTAGTTGATCCTCTTCACTGCAGTAAGGTTTCTCTGTATTTTCTTGCATACCTCACCCCTCAACCCTTTCGTATGGTTAAATCATCCCTCTTGAAACTTTCGAGATTCCATCTGCATTCAGTCACTTTAGCTAAATTAATTATAGACACGGTTAAATGCTCATGAAAGATGAATGTCAAAATACATGTGTGACATCTGGCGAAATTTAACAGTCAGCTTCGAAAATTTGATTTTGTACGAAATGCTAGGCATTGAGGTATTTCATGGAAAGAAAATCAAGCATCTCGGGTATTGATTCCCACCGTCAGAATCGAGTTTTGTTTGAAATAACAGTTATCCTGCGTAGACATCCGGTAAACAACAGGACTGCTCGTTGACCATAGGCCTAATAAATGGCATATTATATTAACTAGCATCCAAAGATGAAATGATGCAAGCCCTGCTGAAAACTTCACTTGACCAAAAAACACAGAAAAGGCATGATGCAGAAAGGCATAACAAATTCTCATCTTTAATCCGGCATTTTTTTTTTCAAATTAAAATTGTGCGCATCTGTGTGGCGTAAAAAGAAAGAGGGTCGAAAGGGGGTGGGATAGGGGTGGGGGGCTCTGCATGTTTTCAAGGAGCAACACCAGAAAGAACTCAAAACGACGTTGCATCCACATACTACAGCTCTATGGTCATAAAAAGAGTTGCAAACCTCACAGAAATCATAATAGTATAAGTGTCACAGATACGAGGCTAACTCTAAAAGTTTTACGGAACGATGATCCCCTACCCCTCTCGACAACCAAAACCACGCTTCAACCGTTTTTTTTTTCTTCTCCGCCCATGACAGGAGGCAGCCGTATCAATACCACAGGGACGGGGGTGGGCAGAGAGATCAAAGACTCGGCCATTGCCCATATAACGTTACCTGCGATGTCTTAATTGAGGCATTAATCCGTGCTCCATTCAGAGGACGATACACACACGGTACATGGGATGGAGGGAGAGTTCGCCAACAAGGTTAAACCCATAGGGCGCTTAGGATGCGACCGTTTAGTCACCCTGATAAATTACTTTCTTCGGACCCAAAATTTCCAAAATCAGAGATGCAGAAATCAGCCTCCCAATAAATACTTCCCAGGATTCATAAGGTGAACCTGTGCTTATATAAATCACTCGTTCAAGATTTACAAAGTTTGCTTATTGCCTAATGCACATATTATTGAGGCTGTTCACAACTTTCAAGTTTCTTAACAGCATAACTTCCTTTTCCAAACATATTTTATAATACAAAAAAAAACCACAAAAAACCAAGGAGCTTTCTAATAAAAAGCCATAGATAGCTAAGGGCAAAGAAAGTCAATCTAAAACTCCTAAATCCATTTATACTTTCATTCAGTTCATGCCACAGTCAGTCCCATTATATAAAGAGCTATGTTCAAGCTGTTAAATCACCACCTTATGAAAATAATAACACAGGAGGTAGTTTCTTGACTCTAAAAATTATTGCCACTACCACTCAACTTTATGAGACCAAGGATGCACACTGCTTTGCTCTTCACCAATATTCTCTTCTCTATAAATGAAATCTGCCCAATTTAAGCCGAAGACAGGGGTGAAATAAAAACAGAAAACCAAGTAATTAATACTAGTTTTGAAATCAGGGAAATATCAGGGCAATCTCATGTACTACAGGCATAAATCAGCTCTTAAAGTAAGACACGCACATCAAAAATAATTTTCCGTTTTTCAATACTTTTTCTCTCTAAAATTTATCTATGGTGCCCACCCAGTCAAGTTTGCGAAAAAAGAGCATCGTTCTGTTACTCTGCGCGTATGTAATATGACGCAATAAGGAGAGCTAGAGTTACCGGGTTTGGCCCCTGTGTCCAGAATTATTCCCTTTCCCCGATCAGCAGAAGGCTGTGGCAAAAACGATGACATCACGTACGTTCCAGCAGCTACGGACACCTCTACCTGACAATGTACTAGTCAGCTTTTTATTAAGGTCCTGGTATTCCAGATTCAAACGTAAAGTTTGATAATGTAAGCCAGAAAAAGTATTCTGCATTTTTATTGCCTCAGCATGATTTTGTTGGCATATTATACTGTTCACAGATGAATTAAAAACATTCATACCAATATGCTATCACCCGTCCGCAGAGCACTGGCTAGACCGCTTGGCCATGTGGCAAGAACGTATCTGACGTAGCATATGACCGCCACGTGCGCAGTGGTTGTCACAATTCTTTGGATAATGTAACCCTGTGGGTTATCTGAGGCTAGCAGAGGCATTATATCATTATTACAGACACTTGAAAGACTGTTTTATAGGAACAATAGGGTATCGTACGATTTAATATGGTCTATAGAACGGTGCAGGCTTCCTTTAAATAAGCTGACATGTGCCGGATATGTCCTCCAAAGGGATGATCTAAGAATTATACAGCAGGTCCTTGAAGCTGGAAATGTGCAAATTGTGTGGCCTAGAGAAAATACTGTTTGAAGGAAAAGAAAGAGAGTATTCCAGGCTAGTCTATGAGATGTAAAACCCTGTCTATGACCTGTGATATTGCTTCGCTGGAAGGATTTCCATGTGGTAACTCCTACAACTACGGTCAGTACCTCAAGGTTGCAGGAGCCTAATTGGCTAAAAATGTGTCGACTATCCGAGTCGATAATAGCAAAGTAAAAAATCTGTGTAGAAATAATTGTAGAACATAAAACTACACCGCAAAAGTTGTGAGATACATCGGTGAATTTGTTAAATAAAGATTTTTGGCAGGCAGCTCTTTTCAAGGGTCTTAGCGGATTCAGTTTCTGCGACCAGCTGGTCTGCAAAAGAATGCCAAATTTTGGACCCCCTTTTCATGTAAACTGGAATTGCGAAAATTTTTTCCAAAGGACCCCTATTGAAAACAGTATAGAATTTTACCACAGTGGTGGCTCCAGACTTACAGACTAGTCCTTGCCTTTTCGGGACATTCATGTAGTCTGAGGAGAATAATTTTTCAAATGCCCCAAAGAGGCATTTCCTCTTAGGTTCCTGCAACCTCAATTCTGAATAACGCACTAATACAATCCTAACCCTAACCCTACCCCCCATAACCCTAACCTTAACCCTAACACTAATGCCCATCGAGACAGGAACATCAGTCGAAGTGAGCGTAACTCCTTATCGCCAGTTACCACATATGGAAATTCTCCCGCTTCACCAACACAAGCTAGTCTGAAAGTAGATCTCCACACATCTAGACTAAATCTAAATATGAAGGGGTGAGCAGAAGAAATTTCGAATGAGACTCACACATTGGGCATATGGGTAGAAGGGTAGAGTTTCGTAGGACATAATGAGTTCCTGTTAGCGATGTGAGTCTCATTCAGAATTATTTTCAGCAGAACTGCTTTAGATATGGTAAATAATAAAATAAATTATCAATGATATGGGCGCCGTGCGTCAAGAGTCGTTTTGTTGTCACTCTAGACTATGTCAGACTAAACAAGTACCATCGTGTCTACTCACTCTCTTTCAGTTTATCCGCCTTTGTCCTGTATTAATCCTTCTTTACTTGTAAGAGCTCCGTAACCTCAGAATATCCTTATGTTACTATTTTCCCCCACTTAAACAGATCTAAAACAGTATGGCTAATTTCCAAAGAATTCAGAGGTAAAAACCACTAGATCTAGGCCTATGCACAATCAAGAGTTTAAAACAGGAAGCACCGCCATACTTTTCGTTTTTTTTAATCTCCGTATCGACTGAAATGGGAGAGCTGTCTACTAAGGGAAATAACTCAAAATAAAATTATCGCCGACACTATGTTGGTTGTTGCTTCCCTTGGTTCAGCACGTCGGTGTCTTGCCCATCTCCTCCTCTTCCTCTGCATGTTCGGGGTTTCATATAATATAATCATATCATTATATATTATAATCAATTATGTAATGCGGGTGCTCCAGGAAACACGCCAAAACGCACGACACTAGTGTTAATTATTTAATAATGACAGACAAGAGACAATAAAGCTATACGAGTTCACCACCCATTTACATTTATTCCCTTTTCCAAAGGACTCGGTAAACACAAATCTAATATAGGCTTTGATTTTGAATGCTAAAGGGTACACTGTCTTTGTATGAGCAAATAAATTGTGAACTATACATTTCAAGAGCACCTCATGTATATCAATGTTCTATGCTTAAATAACACTTGTCATAGCCACATATTTGCATACAAAATTATTAAAATTTCACAATCCTTGGGAAACTGAACGGACAAAAATATCCTCTTACAATTTCTCCCGACACAATGCAAAACTATCAACTTCTTGCTTCTCTGGAATGTTTTCTCATCATCGCCATTCACAGATTCTATAGTCTCTTTTTCATTCAAGATACTATTATAATTACATTGCACCTAGAGTTTTTAATCACAAGTCTTTGCTTCAATGCTTTGAATCAAAGCATGTTTCATTGATGCTAACATTATCACATTACTTACATGGGGACATTATATACACTCCAATGTTAGTTATATAAATGTTTAGTATGAAATAAGTAATAAACACAAAATGTTTCTCAAGTCCTTATATCAAGTTTAAAGAGTAATATCTGAAAAAAACAAGCTTATCATGAAATACCTTATTAATCCCCTACCAACCCTTTTTTTTTTTTTATATTAGACCATAGCCTCTCTAACTTAACAAATCTGTCCCTGCACAAGTGATCCCCATTCCTAACTCATGCAATTCAAGATCAGAGAAGGCTCGTTATTTCAATATAATTTTAACCAATCACAGCAAAATTTTGGTAACCATAATGTGAATTGATGTTTATCCGAAATATGCTTAATATGAATGATTTAATGGGTGGCATGGATTTCATAGTAAACCCTTCATTATACATGACGTACACATATGCCCTTTCTTTCCCAAAAATACTGTGGGATTCTCCCATCAAGTGCTTGGTTTAGGGTTGAGAGTGGGAGAGTACTGGGACACAGCCACAATGCTTGAAAAAACATGACATAGCCAAGAGGTTGTGTTTAAGGATACATCCAACAAAAAAGATTAGAAAGTTATTCTGAAACTTCCCAGACAGACAGATCTGTTTAATCACATCCTCAAAACACTGAACATGAAAGTATGGTTATTACGAAACATCTTGAAAGTCCCGAATTTTACTATGATCATTATGAAATTATGAAACTAGAATTAATCCGAAAAGCATGTTCCCTTTTCTACATACTACCCATTTTCACAAACCATAGTATCTTACACTAACATTAAATCAGTCCTCACACAAGTGACTTACTCAGCTCAGGACTAGACAAAGGCTTGTTTTTCATAACTACCAGGCACAGTATTATCCTTGGTTATGCATGAGCTCGGTTCTTGTGTTATGAACTAGACTGAAGCTGGAAACCCTTATTTTTTTTCCTTGTCATAGCTAGTCTGAAATACGTTTGATACACGGTGATTAAGCAGGTACCATAAAGTTTTTCATATCATATCAGTTTAATATATCATGCATGTTCAAGTGTATTAAAAAGGAAACGAAAACTCACCATCTCTTCTTGTAATTTTCTGTAGGCTTCCTTGGTGTCACTGCACTTGGCTCCTTGGTCTTGAGCTTCAATTTGACCTTGGCCTCCACTCTGGGCTGCCATCAATTCTAGGGTGGCCTCCAGCCAGTCTAAGGTGAAGGAAACATGGTATAATGCAAAACTAATCAAAATCCTGAGACAGTTACATTGGAAATCTTCCGATCTCTCTCTTTCTCTCATGTTTGGGGGCATCACAGCTGTTTTTCTCTCTTTCCCTTTCTATATTTCATTAAACGACAATACAAGAAGGAATGTTAAACACAATTTGAATGCTAGGGTGTACTGAGACATTCAGTCATGATTCTCAACCTTTATAGCTAGCGCACAGTGACGAAACTCCTGGACCTCGGGTACTGGAATTCTTTTACACAACAATTACTTAAAGTAGATCTAGTATAAGATTTGCCAGTAAGCTCAAATGTTTTTATCTAAACATGTAAAACTTGATACAAGAAAAAGCTGCAAGTTGCAGTGCAGAACTTGATCATATTCATAGAAACAGCATTGTATCCATTCTAAAAAGAGTAAATCAATTTCTATTACTACTGTAATGAAAAATCCAGAAAGAAGACAACTTACATGAAACAACCAAAAAAAAAGTACAATCCTGGGGATTTACACACTTACACAGTTATCATCTCTCAGAGCAAAGTGCATACTTCAAATGCTAGATACACGTCTGGTTAGTGGTTACACACGAAGTCTTTTCCTGTGTTGCCTATTCGCAACAACCAGAATGCCTTTGTGCTGGCCTTCCACTATGGCTGATAAACACTGTATGCAAACATTTTCCCTGAATTAGGAAATGATCATGCCCATACAATGCACGTCAAAACATGGTATGACTGCCGGAGTAATGGGGCGGTAATACATATTCTTCAGTCTTCAAATTGTTATGGTTATCTCCCATGATAACAGTGACCAACCTATCGCAACGCGGGCTTCTCGATGTTGTTTTGATTGTATTACAATAGTACACAGTACAGAGTCTTTTGTCTTTAAAAACAATATTATTTTCTTGATCGCAAGGTATGTGGCTGGTTTTACACGCCAAGTGTTACATTGCTCTAACATTCTGCACTAAATTTAATTCTGCTTTTGTGGTGTGTGAGAACATGCATACTACAGATTAACTCGGGCTTTCTACAGACTTTCTCATTCTTGACTGGGTAAACTAGCAATGATACTTGATAGTCTAGTCCTCGGGTCAAACTTTGCACCTTATTTCATATCGTATTTCAGTACTGAAATTACCATCCAACAGTCCAATTCCATGGTCAAGATGGCTTCGTGGGAAATACATGCTTAGGAAGGAGGAGGGCTATTTTACATCGCTTTTTCAGATAATTATATGCAGTATCTGATAATGACTAAAATATAACCAGAACAGAAGGCCACTTATAAACACTAAGCACAAATTGTAAACTGAAGTTGAAGCACTGAAGAAAAATCGCATAGCCACTGTCGCTGCAGACTCTGTGCCCGTGCTTCCTCCGGTCTCCGACAGCAAATTAGCTGAGAGCCTTGTGTTTGATCTCGGCGCCTATAAACAAAACCTTCGAGGTGACCGGAAAGCAACCTACATAATTAAGCCGCACACTCTAAATGTCCGCACAGTATATCGAGGGTATGAGATATTTCACTATTTCAGACATTTCCAGTGGCAGGTGGGTCTAAATTACCAAACTCCAAGGGCAAATCACAGGATGTACACTGAGGCAGAGAACGGCCAAAAACATTTTTAAAAATGTATTATAAGGAGCCTTTGCGCCGGGTTGATGGAACGGGGGAGGGGAGAGAAGGAAGGGCAGCGTTACTGGTCCAGGCAGTGACAAGCCAATGGGACTCAACCTCAACTGAATACTGTTAAGAGCATGGGGAAGTGGCCTAGTGATAAAACAATACAGTACAGATAACAGAGGGCACGGTGTGTACAGTGCCAAAGAGAGATAACGCCAGAAGAATAAAAAACACTGTCACTAGGACACTAGGAGGAGACTAAGGAGGAAAAAGAAGAAGTAACCTCAAAGATGGAAATCTGAAGAAGCGATCAATCACTTGACTATAACAGCACCCATCATCATAAACAATAAAACTGTCAAATAAATTCGTTAATTTCACATTCTCATTCCCACTGTGTACAGATGGCCTCAGACCTAGCAAACGCTCCATGGGACACCACAATGCTCTCAAGACAATGTTGATGTTCGGAGCCTGGTAAGCAGTTGGCCACCATGTATGATTTCGCATCGCAATGAACTTCGGCTATGTGACGCAGGGCCGTTGCGACATGCCAGCCAGTAACTTAGGGCCACGGGGAACGAAATAAATTTACAGTAAAATCCTCATCGTATGTTAAAAGTTACATCTCAAAATCTGCGTTTTCATAATACTATTGTTAGTTTTGTCATTATGCTCGTAATAAGTAGTCTAGATCAAGTACAAAAACTGTGGTGGTGGATTGTCAGTAAAATAACATAATTCGGTTCCATCTTAAGACTCTAGGCTTTCTCTCAGGCTCAGGATAGCACCGCTATGGTAATGACACATTTCATTTAGTTTTTGCCTTGTCATTGAATCAGTGCTGTCATGAGAGAAGGCCAGTACTCTTTTGTGAAAACCATTCTAATAATGATCTTTTTTTATGAAACCCCACTCAGCGACATCTCTAAACTCTCCCCATAAGTTCATAACTAATCCCACTGAAACTCATGCCATCCACCTCCCACCGCACAAACTCGAAAGCTTCACGGCCTAAGTCAAAATGCGTCTTGTGAGCAGTGAAACTCTTCCATCTGTTCAGACCCCCAATCCGTATCTGGGCGCGCAGGCACATTACGGGCCTGTAACAGTGAGGCCTAAGCCATCTGTCAGAGCTCTGGTGTGAAGAGTTATGATGCTACACGAATATGTGCATGCTTGATCATGGTTCATGGCACGTGCCGCGGCATAATATAAGTGGATAGCAAATGCCAAATGATTAACATTTTGACTTACGATGATAAACCGATAAGCTATCGCCTTGCCGAAACAGATTAATCCACTACGCGCTTTTCAAGTCACAAAACTAATCTGACAACAGAGTTCTGTACGGTATACTGCGGTTAACTACGGCACCCCACCCACCCCTTTCGAGCCAGTAAGCAAAGTCAAACATTCATTCATTCCTTCAGCAGTCCTTCTCTCTCTCTCTCTCTCTCTCTCTCTCTCTCTCTCTCTCTCTTTTTCTTCNCCCTTTTTTTTTCCGGGGACACGAACGAAAACTCGCAGTCAAATGGTGGCGGGGAAGCGAAGTTTCATTTTTTTGGTTACTCCCCTTACACGATGACAATAATAATTAATCATGACCAACACTAACACTAGTAACAGTTGAGGTCTCCGGACAGTTTTATGAGAACTTATAATTTACCTTACCTGCTGCTTTTAAGAACTTCATCCGAAAACGTCTTGGTGCACTCCTGTGCAGACCCAGCTGTACCAGAATCCATGCGTGACAGAGCTTCACTCGGGCACATTTCTGGAACCATTTGACTTTCAAGGGATTCATATCAAGCATATCAAAGGCATCGGTGTTGACAAAACAGCTCTCCCGATGCGGATCATTGGAAGCTATTGTACTAATCATTTAAAAAACGAAAGTGACAAATGCATCCGACGATGAAATCAGACAAAACTGTTACTGTTGTGACAGCTTCCAGTAAGCAGCAGAATCTACTCTTTAAAGTTCCTCTGCACGACGAGAAAAGTCTTCGAGACAGGAGGCGGGTGAGTTTGTAACCGTTGTATATCAGAAAAGTCAGTTTTAGCCAACACATAAAGTTGCGCTGTTACTCCGAACATAATGTAATGGTTAGCGCCAGGAATGCTCTTTTCTAAAGACACTGGAAAAGATGAATGTTTCAAAGCCCATGCTGAAATTTATAGAGATATCCTTTATAAAGTCACGATGTACATTCCTGTACATGAAATGTAGATTCACGCTTGTACAGGGTATCCACGTATATCCACTTCAAAGACGACACTCAAACAAGCAGCAAGTCTTGGAAGAATACAATCCAAAGGGTTGTAAACAGCCACTTGAATACATAAACACCAGTCAAATGACCACTGAATGCACGGTAGCGCGGGTAACCAGACTACCTTTTTTTTTTTTCTCCCTTTCTTTTCCTCTTGTCACAGACGATTCCCAGTTCCCACCACGCAAGACCTGCCACCCCATTCACTTGCCTGAACACGTGCTGACATTAACATAACAAGCTCCGCCCCTCAACACCTGGCGTAATCAGCGCGTCACGGGTGCGTGGTCCATGACGCGGCGCCATTCGCCGCTGAGCACATGGTGGGTGGGGTCTATGTCACGTAATAGGGTCCATTCTGAGCATTATTGACAGATCGTCAATCAAAGGGGCTGCCTAAACCAAACGAGCATCACGGACAAATTGACGACATGCATGAATGAGAATGACGCAGATTCTGTGAGCTAAAAACACTTGCTACTGGTAACAAGAATAACAAAGATACTAAAGTATTTGTGATTTTATTAAAATCAATCACGGGCATATCAAAACATGTCTTATATCAAGGGCGCTTTCTGTAAATCTGTCCGTTTGGACATGATGTAGTATGAGAGCCGTTGGCAAACAGAAATCTACGCAATGTTCCAGTGAAGAACTGTAAAGATATTTATGCGTGTAACTAATTTCTAAATTTATGATTTTTTCCTCTCTGCCAACAAGCTTTCGCCTATAATTAGCCCACGTTTGATTAGTTCATAGTAACATAAGAATGCTGCTGACCCAAGAAAGGGCCAAATAAATCCTTCTTCTGTTTCTTTGCCTTCTTTTCTGATTGTATATTATGAATTTGCTGTTTTTAATGCTTTTCTTATTGTTGTTGTTGTTACTGGCTGCCACTCTTGATTTCAGGCTGAAGATCACAGACATTCAGTCAACCAGGGTTTCGCGGTTGTTGATCCTGTTGCTAGTGCACTTGCTGGCTTATGGAAAAAGGGGCTAACTCACTATGTATAATAATATGGCTCTGGTGGTCAGTAATAAAACTAAAAGCAGCTTGAAAGAATTCCGATATTATGCCATCAAACGAATGTCGTGAAAAAGAGATGAAGGGGAGCTTCATCTCTGACAGTTTGCCTGCCTTTGATGTCCCTGAACTGTACTATTTACATTTACCATTAATCTATGCACTTTCATCCAAATGAACCTGCTACGATTATTGCTTCGAAAGAGCAGTTTTCAGTCCACATGATTTGTTAAACACTCACTAGGAGTGACGGTGGTGCTTCTACTGATGATAATAGGCTTGATATAATCTCTGGGATCCGTTTCAACCACAAAAACTAAACAAACGTTTCACTATGTCATCTGTTCATGGTCGCTTGGTGTCTTTGAAGTGAACTATAAACTTCTAAACCTTGGCGACCTGAACTGTTCAGGCCGCCTAGGTCTTCGTGAACATCGCTCTATAAACTCGGAAGCTTCAAACGAGTGGAACTGTCTGCCTCTATGATCTCAGTTTTAGTTACAGTGTTAGCTGAGAGCTTACGCATTAAGGATCGAATCTCTAACCATGGTAAGAATTATACAATGCACAAGCCCTCAGGTGATAATGGGAGACGTACACAATGGGGCATTATTAAATGTGGAAAGTAAAGTTCAACAAACTGTAATAGGTCAATATCATAGTCTTATGGTGTGTGTGTAGATACTACCGTATGTATTAAGTCATAATAATGCTATGAAATATATGATGCCTCATGTAACGCCTGACGAAGCCCCATCTCCACGCTTTCCGATTATCAAAAAACAGATTTTTTTTAAAAGTCCAATGTGTTTTCCGCAAAAAAAATAATTAAAAAATAGGGTCAACTATTTATAAAGTGAAACTTAAATGAGGCAAACATGTCAATGAGTAGTCCAAGTTCGTACTGGGCTAGCCAGTAAATGAGCATCGCATTCAAAGTGAACCAAAGCTCAGCTGACTGGTAAAGTCATGGGCTATGAAATTTACCATTTAATTTGCTGCTGAAGTCAGAACTGGGCCATTTTCCTTCGTCTCGGATGGCAAAAACAAAACAAAACCAAAAAAAAAAAGGGGGGGGGACGGGCTAGGGGATAGACAGATGCAATGACTCTGACAATGTACTGATGGTCAGCTCCATGCTTCTCTCGCACAAGCTAAGTTCATAGGCCCCACGTAACTAGACTTTATCCTTCGATTCGGCCTCCGGCTTGAAGGCAATGCTTTATCAGAGATATCCGCATGCAAAATGAGATAAATCTTGACACAAATTGTACATTGACATATTTATTATACAGGTGCGAAGATTGAGAAAGCAGATAGACCATCACAACATGCAACTTATACGGATAACTTTCGATACTTTGCGATACTGATGCTGTGAGTGGTGCAAGAGCAAGACGAGGAAGACCATTAATGGGTCCGATGTATTGAAACAGATTTTGCACTAGCATCAGCTCAGGATTTATAAGTACCATTCAGGCATCTAGGCAGAATGGACAGAATGCCCAAAAGACACATGCAGATCAAAGAACTTTAGATGGAAAGAAACAGAGATCGTGTATTAAGAATACCACTAATTTCCCAAACAATAAGTTATTTCCATTTCCATGGCATGCTTGGGTTATGAAGAAAGATAACAGCTTTATGAAAGAATTTCAAGTTACGTGAAACTATCGTCTCCGTGTTTCGGTCAAGTCTCAAATTTCATTACAAACTTTCTCAAAACACTTTAAAATTTGTAGAACTCTGTACTTCGCAACACATGAGACCATGGCGAGGGATGGGGCACACGCCATCCAATCTCGGACACACAATCTGGAGAAGTTCCCACACTCTCATCCTCCACTTGACCACTCCACTTTTTATTCGGGCAATAAAATAATGAAGGGCAAGCTACAACCGTGAGTGAAGTTGATTTATCCTAACAGCCCGTTATGTCCCTCCTCTTTTGTCAAACCGGAAATCAGACCGTCTGTGCCCATTGGCTATGCCGGCTCATCTTGTTACCAATAATGCATCTTCAACTGGACAGACAACACTTGACCACAAGATAATAAGTAGTCAGGAAGATTTGATTTTGGGACAGGGGCGGACAAGCGGTGGAGGGATGGAGAGCTCTGGGGGCGAGCCAAGTTATCATGACGAAGACAATGAAGACCAGCAATGACTTTGTTATGTATTTCATTTGTAATATTATGTATTTACATGTATGATGTGTATTGTTATATGTGTTTGTATTATGAATGAGATGTGTAACACTATATGGCATTGTAAAACAATTTCCCTACGGGGTAAATAAAGTTGTATTATTTATTATTATTATTATTACAACACATAAAAATAATAATATCCAGGACCCTGGGATTTGGAAATCAGAAGAGGTGGTGTGGACCTTCCTCCCTTACACTCCCTTTCCGACGACTTTGATTTGACGTTACTTTCCTTCCGTTGCTTCACAATACTCGAGATGCTCCAGGCTAAAGACAAACAAAAGAGGATAAAAAAATAGCAAAGACATCTCCTCTTCTGGCCCTTGTAATGACGGACTTTTGCGGTCTTGCATCCAGTTATCTTCTGAGTGCGGTCACACTGGACTCATTTGGCTACAAGGCTCTTGCTGTGATGATTGTGTAGCTCTGTGTCAGGAAGAGATTTTACAGCCCCTAATAATATCTCATGAGTCCCATAGTCATAGCTCAGTCTTCAAGTCTCAAGCCACCGGAAGGCTTTTGTGGCAATTCACGGTCGAGATATTCATCCTGAATAGAAAAGCCTCGACTACTTTGCCCACTTTAAGATTATATCATAAGAAAGACGTTAAAAGTGAAATGCCCCATACAGTATGTTTCATGGTTTCCAATAATGTAGGACCAGTTTATGATTTCAGGGTCCCAATGGACGGAGATCTTGGCCTGATTTACTATATTATCACGATGCCCACAACCATCACATAACTTTATGTCTGTTTTCAAGCCACACAGCTTAAATGTTAGGTTAGGAATATTATGGCATATTCGGTCAAAGTATGAACATGATCGTAAAGACCGAAGATGTCGAGATAGGCGGTTACCCTTCTTCTAGTATGCAGTTTTATATTTGCCTTGTGGTCGTGTGGAATCCATATTTACATGCAAAATTTCACCTATAACAGCTATGAGCACATGCGGGTGATGTTCCACTATGATATCTAACTCTTCAGAGCATTTACGATTCCTTGCTAATGGTCAGGTTACGCTTGTTTTATGTGTGATTTATATCTTGGTGGAGCAAATATTAGTTTAGGAAAAGGCGTCATAATATCCTTTGATGAGGTATCGGTTTCGTCAACAAAGTCGTATGGCTCCATGTGTTCTCTATGGGGGATATTGTATGTGTTTGTGGACAAACTGTATTGGTATCGTAGCTTGGCCTCTGTGTGGGCTTCAACATTGTTATCAAAGATTTCTATAGATTTGCAGCTGCAATGCAGGCCCACTGATTTTGCTCGATTGCGCAAGTGGGGAAGTTACGTGCGATGAGTTCCTGATCCCGAAATGAACAAAGGTACCCTATAACTGAATACTGCTGCGATTGATCTCTGTAATTTACATTTTTTGTATACAATATTTTGATAATTCTAGTAGGGTAAACCTATAGTTCTACATGTCCATGTACATCAGACACTAATCTGACGGCAAAGCCTAGACAAGCTCTGGACAGGAAAGCGGCTGACAGTAACATTACAAAGATGTTTGAGGACCGTCAAATAATAATGGGGACATCGATACGCGAACGCAAAAGGATCACTGCGAGCCGCCAGTAACAATAACCCTGAAATGAAAGGCTGCACAAAATGAAGTCAATAAAGCGAGATGCTCGGAGATAATAACATTATGAAAATGTACTCTGCATCGCAAAGTTACTGTGCTCATCAAAGAGTGCGAAAAAGCGAAAAGGTGATGCATTTGTAATCTATATCAAGAAAATATAGGCCTACTGTTGAGGTATGATCTCAAAGAATCAAACGCGACTCATACCTACGAGATTTACGGCATTGTAATCCGCCTTCAAAGTAATGGTGACACTACAAATCAGAAAATCCTTTACAATGGCTTTGTTAAAAGTTGGAGGCAGCTAACCGCAGGGACGGTACACGTCTTTGATCTTAATACAAGTGACGTTGGTTTACTCATAAAATGAAGAAGCGTATCCTCTTTATGCGTTCAACTTCACTACGCATGGAAAATGAACTTTCTTTCCTTTGGTGAATATTAGGTTAATACCTGTCAAAGACTACGAGTGTCTTTGGGCCTCTTTATAAAGACATAAACGCGACGCTTATACATACTGAGGGCAAATCAACCCTTCGTTCTCCACCCCCCATCCCCCCTCCCCACAAAAAAACCACCTCTAAATAATAAATAAAAAACAAAAAGAAAATAAAAACAATAAACCGTAGGTTATACAATGAAATGTCCAGTTCGGGACACTCAGACCTCGTGTTATCCGCGTTGTGGTATGATTAGCAAGCGCAGCGGAAAGGAGAATTATCTTAAAGTTTCGGTAGATTAAACTTTTAATTTAATTAAAAATACATTTCCTAAAATAAACTGAAAATACCACTCTAACTCTAAACCGCTGCGCAAATCCCCCATAGCATTCTGTCGCCTTCTTGCTCTAAAGCATGTTCGACATTACCACTGCCTGTAATGCGCTGGTGCTGTATTGTATCTGCAGGCCTTTCCGTCGGTTGCAATTTAACATGAATGGCGGATTTGGCTTTGACAAAAGAAGCAATAAGGTGGATTGCCCTGAACGGCTCAGGATGAAACATGACGCCACAGTCAGAGTGGTCAGTCTTGGTCATCCGTCTTTGACCGATTCTGTGCAGGAAGAATACAGATTAGAACTGTCCCGTTTATTACTCCAACACAGAGGAGAGACGGTAATGGGATTATCCATCCCTTAGTGCTACGCTTTCTGGTTCAACTTAAACATGTATCAAGCATGGAAAGAGAACGCAAATGGACACTAGCTGTTATTAGTGGCCCATATCACGAAAAGCCTTATCTGGATTGAATAACAGTATCCAATGTTGATCTCCCTGTTAAATAAAAGAGAAATAGGTTTCCGCTTATAGATATCATATTCGGCACAACCCATCCGTTTTCTCACTACTCTCTCTCTCTCTCTTTGTCCCTCCAAAGTGATTTCAAAATTGCTAATAATAAATTTTGGATATATGCTATTTCAGAGAGGGACGGAATTTCAACTCACCCCCCTCCCTCCCCGAACACGACCTTTTTTTTTTATTTAATTATTATTCCGAACCTTGGGGAGTGAGGACACAGGCTCTGAGCACCGGAAGCCTAAAGAAACTAAGCCATTTAAATTTCATGTTATGGCCACAGCAACAGTGGTGCCTTTAAGATAATGAAGGAGGCTCTTCAACTTTGCATGGTCCTAATCTCATGCATTGCAGAATCACAATGCACTGTTCTTGCTGGAATGACGACGACAATTATGATGATGGATTGGAGAGATCTGCACACACACAGTTTGATTCAATGATTCATTTGTCTATAGCTATCTGACCTGCTCCCGTAACAATGTACAGGCACATGTATAGCTGTAGTAGGCCTATATCAATACTAGTCAGTGGTCATCCTTGTCTTAGCTTGAACATAAAAAGTTCAGCTATCTAAAACTCGGATTTAGCAGCACAACACAGGAGTGGGTAGCCAATGGGAGGGGCAACTGTGGATTAAGAAGGTGCTAAATCCCTTCAAATTTTCTCGGCATGGTGGACCATCATTGTTCCACTATTCTTCCCCTCTCGCAGGCCACTGTGTCAAAGGCCACCCGTAGTGAACGGCTACTAGTGTAAGCCGAGGTCTTCCTGTCACCTGACAAACAAGAGCAGAGGTAGTTTTCATCTAACACTATCAAATAAGAAGATCCATCTTTCTCACACTAGAAGGGTTTGTTCATTTCTACATGCAATGACTTGGTATCCCGTAGAGACAGACAGCCAAACTGCACTTGTTTGCGAAATTCGATCTTAGTTGGACAATTATAAGTAATTTATGGAGGTATCACTTGTAGAGCTGGCCTAGGTGGCATCCTATTGTCCCCACATGTCGGATGGTTATTCATAAACTGGAAGTCGTATTGTCATGAATAAATGTCGATGTGTGATGCTGACTTTCCAAGTTGTGTGAAACCATTGCTTAGGCCTGCTTCCAGCTTCCCTATTGTCCAGTCATCCCTTCCCTCACCCCACCAATTTCTCTTTGCAACCCAATCGTCCTATAAACATGTGTTCATATATCACCGTGCCAGTCTGTGCTAGATACGCAATGTCCAATTAATTTCATTTACAGGATCATATAAACATACAGCGATACACTTTTAACGTTCTGCACAAACATAATCTCCAATCTCCAAACACCTCTGCTACACAACAATGAATATTGCACACTGATTTATGCATTGCGTTGTTTATTTCTTAATCTGAGACCTTACTGTGAACAGACCTCATGCATTTTTTTTTGTTTTTGGTCCCCTTCTAAATTCAGTTCATTTCCCGCCCTACAACAACCCGATAAAAGTTTAGAATGGATTTCAACATGCTAGCAAGAATGTCTATAGAGAAAGCTGCCTGCTTCATTGGAGTCAAAGAGTACTAACTACTATGCCGTCATGTAACTTAAAGTGGTCTTGATTCTGAATTAGTAGGCTTTCATAAATTTAGTTAAGGCGATGGCAAGTAGAATCTGAACAGATTTTCCCTCCCAAAGGACAACAAACAGATGGTTCATGGGCGTGCACTGGGCACTTGATTCAATAAAAAGCTTCATTAAATCGTTCAAAGACACTGACATAATGTTTTATTTTAAAGCACAACAAGATACACAAAGTATTCGTATTCTGTGACTGCCGGTAACACATGTGATGACTGCCTTGACTGTGAAGCCAGCGGGTAACCAAACTAAGAACTCTTCCCCCCCCCCCCCCCCCCCCCCNCCCCCCCGGGTCACATTCTCCTCACCTTATGACCCAAGCTAACTTTGCATCTATACGGCATGTTATATTCCAAACAATATGTCTTTGTACATACATTTTCTACTATTTCATTACTGACGGTTATACATCTCCATGACCAAAATTTGCGGGAGGGTGCATATATCAAGTAATTAACTCTCCCTTCCCTTTTCCCAATCTTTTTTCCCTTGCGGTCCATGTTAAATCTGGTCTCTTTCAGAATTTTTGTCGTTATGAAGTGGTGACAGTTCAGCTAGATCTACTACAGAGAAATAAAATTAGATTGATTGGCCATAAGGAAACTCCTCAACATTGTCACTGTCATACAAACATTCGAAAATGGCGTTGTCATTTTTCATACTTCTGGGCGAACACAGGGGAAATGGCTTTATGGCAAAGTGAAAAAGATTCCGCGTGTATCTTTGCTAATGCAATTTTGGCGGAAATAATATCGACATGTTTTTGTTTGTTTTTTTTTAACGTTCCAACATAGGCATTGCTCTCATAAACAACATGGTATCTTTATTTTAAAAAAATGGCCTATCTGGAAGCAAAGTGACGACTTTTTCTTCTTCTGTTCAAACAGCGTTACATGCTGTGGTTCTGCATGACGAAATGAACGATGGCTCTTTTCGTTAGACTCCACCGACGGATAGCCCAAAGCCATAATCGCAGATTTCCAGAACTTCATAAACCAGTACCAGAAGCGGCATGGGAGCTGGCATTCACGTGCGATTACTTTGATTTGTTAGGTGTGAAGTCGGCGGGTGACCAACACCTGCTGGATATGAAAGGGCGGAGGAATGCTCATCATGCTCGCGCCATGATCTCTCGTTAGCGTGGAATGTTGGAACAATGTGTGATCATCACAAGGCGGGAGGGGAAAGCCCGAGACGAGAGCCCATGTGATCTGTGTGTTTTGAAGGTTAGGAAGCCCAGAAACCAGGATCCTGGATGGAGAGATGCGAGAGATGGGACGGGTAACAGGGAAGAAAAGAGTGTGGGCTACACCAGAACGGAAAAGCTGAAACAAACAAACGCACGTTCGGCTTTCAGCTTTTTTCTCCTTTTTTTTTTTGNTTGTTTTTTTTTTTGGGGGGGGGGGGGGGCACAAAAACAAGCGAGGAAGATTCCACTCGGAAAAAAAAATACTGATGAAAAGTAGCAAAGGAACGGAATATTCCGTGACTGATAGCGCGTCCTTTTTTAATTCGTTTATCGTTTGAGGACGGCGGCCCCTCTGGGCAATGGAATGTTGAGAAAGAACTCACATTCAGATACCACATGAGTGACATGATATAGAATGCAAATAAGAACAGATAATTCTGAAAACAGCTAATTAACTTCAGTTTTGTGGAACGAGTCACCTAAATGGAATCCTTATCTCGAACTGATTCTGAGAATACACAGGACACCGCGATGCAATAAATGTGCCCGAAGTACTAGTCCACGCAGGTTGCTGGTACATGTTGTTGTTGCTGTTGGACTGGAGTAATTCCACTGTGATCAACCTCTTGATAACTGAAACATCTCACTCCAGTCAGTCTGGAGGTGATAGGATCCCAAAGGAAGATGTGAAGAGCCCAATCAAAGAACTGGTCAGAATCAACGCCGGAGATGCCAGAATTCCACCGGGGACCAATAAAAACACACACGACCACGGGAAAGCACCATTACACCGAGACTGGCAAGAAGAACAGGGTCTTTGACGCCCTGTGGTTTCAATGGCAATTAATGGCTTATTATTGCCTTTAGAGGGCATCTGCCATGGGGGGTTTCCAGGGACTAAATGGTTCGCCCGAGTCTGACGGAGACTAGAACTAGAGATTGACTCATTAATGCCAAATGCGAAATGGATTTTCTAGCCCTAATCAAAGGAGATTCCCAGATTATTGGGAAATAAACGTTAAGATAACAAGAGGCGATAGGTCATCGGCGTTGGTCCATGTGTTAACATCGGCTAATTCATGGCAGGCACTTGACTCTTCTCCTGTCTACCAACATTAAATTAAGCCCCGACTACAAAGCTTGATTATTAAGTATGGCTCCAGCAAAATAAGATGGACAAAAAAATAGCATCATAAAGTCTCATAATACAACTATAAGAATTATTTTTAATTTCCTGAAGTAACTTTCCAGTTATCACAACATAACTAGATATCCCCAGCCCTCCATAATGTCATAATGTAAAGAGCGTGAGATCAAGAGACCGTTCATACTGTAATTTTGGAATAACTGAATTTAAAAGCGGCTTTGAATACTCTTTGGCTGCGACAGGGTCGAAATCATAGTTATGGAATATTAGTACAGAATAACGGGAGAGAGGGAGGGAGAGAGAGGCCGACGGGAGGGGAGGGGGTGAGAGGGAGGGAGTCATCATACTCAAGTAGCAAAATAAAAAATAAAATGCGACGAATATGACCCACACAGTTAACACCCCAGAAGCCACAGAACCTAGCTAAATTCAACAAAAACCAAATTCATGGGGGTTACCTCGTCTTAGGTAGTACTGGTTACACATTATATCGTGACCATCTCCCATACACACAACACCACATAAAGACTGATGTTTGTCTGTGCCATTCAATTTCGATTCCATGGCACTTCAAAGGCTAGAATTTTTAAAAGGAAGTCTAAGCCTCCATAAAATGTGAAGTGATGTAATGACAGGTGGTATCAGCACTCAAATGTAGCCTATGAATTTCTCAAGCCGAAAGTTTGACTTTGTCATAAAACGCACAGCAAGATACGCAAAGTACCTCGTCCCCTGCCTCCTCCGCCCAATCCTTCCCCCTCCACCCACCAACCTCCCTCAAACTTGGAAGTGTTTCACTTAACCCTTCTTCTCAATTCAATATAATTACTAGGCATNNTTTTTCTATCTTCACATCCAATCCGCGTGGGGGACATGCAGCTCTGGTCAGAGTTATAATAAGGCCAAGCATCTGAATCTTCGAAGTTTCTCGGCAGGGCCAACAATAAACGGACCGTTTATTCGCAACATTTCTTAAATGACAGAATACTGCTTGTCACTTATTCAAACTGCAACATAATATACCATGCTTCCGGGGAGTTGTGATTAAGTTGGAGTCCAGCTGTATTCGAATACTAACTTGGGTAACCCTGGGTATCTTCAAATAACGTCACTCTAATATTACAGCCTAAAGACCTGACACGGAGTCAGTGTTAAATATTCACGGAGAGTAATTTCACGCAAGTGATAGCTTAGAAGGAATGCACCCGTTGTTTACTCTCTCCCAAAACCAATATCAGTCTTCGACATCTCATTGGATGAATTCGCCAAGCGCACCTGTCCTTAGGGCCACGCGACACCAATGCTTAGGTAACACTCAGCGACCCATTCGTAACTGGGGCTTGATAATGTAGGTCATTCATTACGCTCATAAACTATCACGCGCTGTTTACTACAAACATAAGATTAGATGTCGGAAATACTCAATTTCAAATCTTCATCTCTCCGGCTGTCAAGATCATTATCATCAGGAGCATTAATTTTTCTTTCTTTCATTTGATGGGGGGTATGGGGCAAATGGGTTCGTTTTTAACAGCAAGGGAAGGAAAAGTCTTCAGAGGTAATGCCACTGATGAAAAGATGAATGCCTCCAGTGCAGAGAGCGAGATGTTCAAAGACATGATTATCACAAAGACCACAAAAAACAAATTCACTCTAAAGAGGATGTGGAAAGGCAAGTTGGAGGCGGACTGGGTGCATCCATAAAACAAGGTGCCCAGTAATAACGCTTTAGCACTTGATTCTCTTCTAAGATGGCATATTATGCAATTTTGTTATACTAGTGACCGAGAAAGGGCCTAGGAGGAATGGTATCTATAATAAAGTGGTAAAGTATAATATAAGTCAAATAAAAAATATGATTCCAGTATCACTGAAACATTATTGTCAATTACACTGGAGTACGATGAGAGATTTACAGAGGGACAATGGGATTTTTAGAGTGTTTCTCTCTCACACTCTCCACAGCCTTTACAAAATTCACAGCCTGCACAAATGTAGAGCATCTCTCAAATAACTCAGCCTTTCTGAACTACAGTTTCCTATTCATCCTTTTCTCTGCACATCATATGAACAGATCAATCAATATGCATTATGAATACATAAAATGAATGAATGAATGAATGGAATGAATGGAATGAATGAATGAATGAATGAAATACTCACAGACTGAACTGATTCCAGTCTCATCAGGGACAAGGCTTGCTCCATATTTCAGTCCTAAAATCTTCAGTGTCATCAAAGCAGTTCTACTTCTTTACGTGTGATTGTCATGAATAAATAAAATGTTAAAATTTTCCTTGAGTCAGGATTCTCAAATCCTGAGTATCATTTATGTGGAAGTTATTAAAATCTTGTCAAATAAAAGGCACACAATACGTCTAAAATCTTTGGCATTGCCAGTGTGAATGTTTACTGGAATGGGTGAACAAGGTTTTCACACTCGAAATTAATAACAGCCTTCTTCCTGTTTGTCTTCTTATCCCACATTCATTTCTGCTACTAATTTGTGTCACTCAGGCCTTGAACACTGAAAGACAAGACAGAAAAGAAACAAAATGTTAATAGGTCAAACCATTCAGATTTAATTATCATAATTTCAATGTCAAAGTATGAATGTGTGACTAACAAACTGCTTGATGATGGACAATTTTATTTTTTTCTTTGCAAGGCATATAATTTCACTATAGGCCTACCCCTCCCCCTTCCTAATCTCCACCCCAGCTAATATCCTGGCCCACTGACAGAAAACTGATCTCAATTACAAAGACATCAGTAGAAGTAAAGAACGTCAAAAACAGACCTAATTTTTTCCCAGATCTAGTTCTACCATAGGCCTAAAATAATAATAAAACATTCTTCTGACAACACACTGGCGGCTTTGCAGCATGACCACCACAATCACTGACATTTCAAAGCAGCCGCCCTCCTCACTGATGGGCCGCTGTCGCCTAACATAACCCCGCGAATGGACCACTTGCAAGGAAAGTAGGTCATCGGTAGCAGACTGCAAGATTTCACAGCACATTGCTGAAATGGGTCTGTTCTTCTTCATCAGACAGAAGCCGACGTAGCGACACTATTTCTCGAACTGATGCTATTTCGGCACAACTGTGATGTAACGCGTAATGGTCTAGGCAACTGTACCTGTTATTTCATGTTGGTCGATTGCACTGAACCGTCAACACGATGGGCTAGCACAGAGCAGACGAGATCAAAGCGCACTCGCCGACAGTAAACAACAATGTCTTTTGAAGAAAAATCGCTAAAATATCCGATGAAAATGGCCCCAACATTCAATTTAAAGCACTGGAGAAATGGAATCTCATAATATCTTAACTGCACTGTGATTACAACGGTAATAAAATGATTAAAACGAATCGGTTGCAAACACAACACAAGCACAGCTGTGAGCCTCGGCCTTTTCAAAACAAACGCGCTGGCTGACATCGCTAAAAATATCCTGCCGCCCCATTGGCTAAACCGTGCTCCTACTGTTTCGCACCCTAAATTCGAACTTCGTTTTGTGCGACTCTGCTACATGCTGTGCACGGTGTTTTTAATTCTTTAAAATTTAAAAGAACCTGCTTGTGTAGGAGCCATTGTGTGTATTTTTTTTTTCAAAGTTGATAGACTATTAATGTTGCAGAAATTGAGGGCTTGCATTACTGATGAAGACAGACTATATTACAGAGAGAAATAAATTTATAAATTTCTGAATAAGTTCTAACTTCAAATAATTAACATAGCGTGCCTTTCACATAGGCCTACCGATCTTACCTTAGCAATGAATGAAGCAGTCTCTGATAAAATTACATCATTTGCCCAGACTATCCTAAACCAGGCACACATGGTTAAACCAGTTACGAAACAGGAAATGCCAGATTCCGTTACTTGATCTTCGGATACGCCTTTCTATTCAAGCGTCAAATCCTAGCCGCTCTGTCGCTCTCCAGATTACACAAAACGGCATCTCCAGGAATCCTTTTTGTTTGCGTCTGTTTCTTTGACTCTCAGTCTCACATTCTTTTTTTGTCTGTCTTCCTCTTTCTTGCAGTCGTCAGGTTATCTTCCTCTTTTGCTTTCTTTCTTTCTCTCTCTTTCTCTCTCTCACCCCTATCCCAACTCTTCCTTTTTTTCTCTTGTGTGTGTATGTGTGTGTGTGTGTGTGTGTGTGTGTGTGTGGTATGTGTGTGTGGGGTGGGGTGTGTGTGTGTGTGTGTGTGTGTGTGTGTGCAACAGAGAAGGTAGGGAGAGACAGATCTCTCTTCTGGAGATATTTTCATGAGGGCAGTAGACTGGAATTAGAAATAAGCGTAGACTAAAGTGAGTGCAGGAAAAATGAGACAACAATTTTATCCCCGAGAGACCTTCTTCCTTCCTCCCCTCCCCCCCCCACCCATTTTCAAGCATAAATTCATAAGCAAAAATTCTTTTCCCAACGTAAGGAAGTTTCTTTCCATCTTTTCATTCTTTCTTTGCTTCCCTTCCTTTCTCTCTGTCAGCAGTCGTAACTCAGACAGAAGCCTAGTGCCGATGGTTGGGTATCCCCTACACCACACCACAAGACCGCGCGATTTGCTACATAAATTTCAAACTTCCTCCCTCCGTCCCTCCCTCCCTCTTCCTTTCCCCAAAATTCACTGAATTCTCACCGATCTCTTTTCATTTCCTGCCCTAAAACCAGAAAGAACTTTAGAAATATCTAGATTCTTTCTCCTTCCNAAAATTTGTAAACCCCCCGTTCAGGTTTACACCAAGGAAGGTTTGTCGCCTGAACTTGCCCTGGAGAAACCACTGCAACAGTGGAGGGAGAATGTACTATATATATTATAATTATAGTTTAATAGATGGGAGCAAAAGAGGCATAGTTTTCAGTTATTTCCAAGCTGTTCATAACTGTACCTGACGCACAGATAGAAGCACGTTGCATTACTCAGTGTTGATTCTATGCTTTATGAAGAACGAAGTAAAGTTGGACTATATTATCTTGCCTCGTCTAAATGCGTTCCACTGATTGCGTTAAAATGAAGAAATCATATTCTTTTCAGCAACGTCTTCTGCCGACAGCGTTCAGTTCATAACTGTACCTGAAGCACAGAAAAACATTGATTTCCGTTAGGTTTCTTTTGTTTGCTGCGGGCATTTGCGACAGTCGTGGACTACCCCAAGGTTTGGATGTTTTCTTGTCCTAACGGCGGAGTCTTTAGAAACGTGTTTACACACTGTTGCGATGTTGTCACGGCTACCGACATCATGGCGCCAGCGTCTATAGTAACGGGTTAGTGCGCGTGACTCGTCTCTGTCAACATTACATGTCCACCGATTACCGTTACATAGTTGTTGTGTCCTTAGTTGCTTTCAAATTGGGGTGTGTTAACAAATTCAGTGTATTAAAACGGCCGGGTCAGTTAGAATCAGGAGCGTGGAGATGGGAAAGGCAAGACCCTTCTCCTTCCCCCCCAGATTCGTTTCATCTCAATCCAGTGGCACATTGTTCAATACCTGCATTCAAACATCCTTTTTTTTTTTTCCCAACCCTCCTTTCTCAACACCTCTCCCGATGTATATGCATCCCTAGATAATCCAACTCATATCTCATCATCACAGTCCTCTCCCTTCTTGTCTAGAAAAAGATGACATACCCAGCCAACAGGTTTAAGATGTGTTCAGGCTGCCGACGCTCCTGTTCGATCAGCCAAAGGAATCTCTGTCAACAACCGTTAGGGATTTTCACATAATGCCATTGTCATCTTCAATTTTTATTGGCTCAACTGGTTAACAGTTTTGTGTCTCACTCTAATAGAGATAGCATATTGTAATAGGTAGCTCAGAAGTAACGGTGGGGGGCTGTTACAAGTTGCATAAGAGAAATAATCTTCATGTCTTCAATCCTCATGACCCTGTTTTCTTCTGTGGTCTGCAACAAGCATCCCGCTGTTACGTTTAGTTGAGATTTTTCATGTGTATTTGTGAGCCATTGCTTTGCTCAGTGTTGATGCAATGCTTTATATGAAGAACGAAGTAATGTTGGAGTATATTTTGCCTCGTCTAAATGATTTCCACTGATTGAGTTAAAATGAAGAATCACCATCTTTTTCATCAACGCCTTCTGCCGAGAGAAAGGGTCAATTCGGCTTCGGTTTTCAACGATTGTATGCGAAATGTAAAATAACGACACATCTTTGTTTGGTTATTACTGCCATCCGCATCTCACATAAAGTATAAAGCTGCTTTTGCACTATTCACCTGATTTTATGACGACGATAGCTTTAAATTAATAGATTAGCTCACCTTCTTGCTGCATGACTGTGTTCGTAATTTAATACTTCTAGCTATGACTCTTAAATTTCTATTTGCATTATGCTTTAGGAGGTTCCTGATATTGGGTGTCTGTCCGGTGTGCGGGTTTGGGTTTGGATGGAAAGGCCATCATTGTTATCCATACGTTGGTTTTTGAATTCCCGATGGTGTTGTAGGTGCCTTGGGAAAGCATTTCATTCACATTTTCCTCAGTCCACCCTTCTGTAAAATGGATCCCTAGCTATTGGCAATGAAAGATATTGTTAGAATGCTAGTGATTAGCGCCTGCAAATAGCAGTTGTGCTATATGCTCCCAAGGAGTTGAGAAGGCCTTAGAGCGACCTGGCATTCTAGGGTAATTATAATGTGAAGTATGGTGTGAAGTCGCGTTGACAGGCATCAGCCTGGATACGAGACTTATAAACTGCATTCTTCATCATCTTCGTCTTCTTCTTCTTATTATTATTATTATTATTATTACTATTATTATTATTATTTTCGATGGTTTGATTAAGGCCAGTCGATAGAGACAGTGATACTGAAACTGTGAAACTGTCCTCCAACTCCCCAAAGGCTTCTCGGGACTCCAGATTTTTGTCGGGGTGCTTTGCTTTGCTAATCTGAATACTCTTCAAGAGCGTTCATTTACAAGACTGAGATTAAGACGAGATGGGGTTAACAGTCATTATACGGAGACCACCTCCGGTCATTTGAATTACATTTCATTAAAAACGACAGAATGGTGAGAAATGAACACTAAAACCGCTGTCGTTAATGGGGCAAAATCAAGGCTGGTTTTGCTAAAGCGGGTCGTTGTTTCAGTGGGGTGATCATTTGTGTTGTTTGGCTCCAGCAGGGAGGTCTTGGCGGGTAACTGTGACTCCTGTGAAGGCATTCAGTAAACTCTGAATGCGCAATGAAGACGTTCTGTAGAGGATGAATGGTGAAAGTACTGAAGAAAGACCTGGCGCAGGAAAATGTTGTTCACGCCCCTTACAAACCCATAAATGCTAATGGACTGGCCACTGGTCAAGTCGAGTCCATTTCCATGTAAAGGGTTGCATAATAGCAGACTCTTTATCCACCATGCGTCAGAGAAGAAAATCTGTTGCAAAGTTAGTCGACTCCATTTAATTGCAACTACAGAGAAGCATGGCAAAAGTTGTGATTGAAGAGGCAGTCGAATGACTGGCGGGGTTTGCTTGGAAATTATGATAATGTTTAAAAAAAAAAAACTCGCTTTGGAAAACTGTCGTGATTGAACTAAAAATACGATTAAGAGTGTTGCAATTGAGTGGACTCGATTGTATCCTGGACAATGCTTAAGAAAGAAGAGGAAAGCAAATCAGACGTCTGACTGAGACAGAATACAAGAGCTGAATCTCAAGCTCTGCTGGAAATCACCTTTGGGTGTAGTAATCATCCCGACTTATAGTAGTCATAGTTACAGCTCATACGGCGGTTTGATCATTCTTACGGGATCAAGTCACTTAATAACGCACCGACAGGTGACCTTTGTGTCGTCTCGCTGAGACAGCCAAATTCTATAATGAAGATTCTTACATTACAATCATGCTGAAGTGAGTAGTTGCTTTCATAGCACATGTTAGCCTCGGTGGCCAGCACCACTGGTGAGACATCATGGCCATGTTGTGATGATGACTGAAATTTCAGATTCAAAATTCAAAATTGGTAAACACAGTGGAATGTCGATATTAATTAAGTACTCATTTAATAAGTATATCTTGTTATTAAGTAGGAATTACTGTATATATATATATATGTGTGTGTGTGTGTGTATGTGTGTATTTTACATACACTTCGGCATGCAATATATCGAGTTTACATGTACTTGTAAAATTTTCAAATTCGTACAGCCATTGTGTTTCTGGTAAAACAACTCATCAGAGCTTCAGTAAATTCCAAGTTAACACAGGCCTGGACCATATAACACAATAACGCGTTACATTTTGGAACGCAATAGTCTATATTTTCGCATAACGCAAGCAGTAACGAGTTACACCAAAATTTTGCACGTAGTGTCTTCCCAACAATGTATAATAATATGTATGTGTTAGCTGATGGAAGAGGCGTTGGCGTCTCTATAAATATAATCTCTGAGTTGATAGCCTGGGTCTGATATCAAGTGATGACACTGTAATAAAATTTCTGACGCCTTCAGCTGCTGCCAAACCTCTCTGAATACATTAGCATACAAAGCAGACCAATATTAATAATTATGAAAAGAATCGTACCTGAAAGTGTGAGCTCTCATTATCAGCTGTCGTCAGGTATGAATTCGGGCAGGTGTCAGTTGTTGTCCCATTCCTTGAATATGATATCGAATTCCTAGATCCAGTGAATCCTCACTGATGACACCTTGATACTGCGCGAGTTCAGTCTTTATTATCAGGCAAGATAATACCAAAATAAGCGATATGGGAATTTTGCATTTATTTAGCGCATTCATCTGCCCGCCATTTCGTCCGAGTAAACAGGACGAAAACAAAATGATGTGAAACTGACTTTTCCTTAAAAGTCTGAAAAAAAAAAAAAGCACAAAATTGCATACGACAAAATAAGCAAACCATAGCTTCCAAGTTGCTCAAATTTAATAGGCCTGCGCCGTCCACTTTTCATTTATGTCTCAGCTCCGTTTTCCATTCACAACGCTTGTTTTCCAATAACCGTAGGTATGAAGATGCCAATGTTTTTTTCACCGTTGGCAATATTAGGTTTTACACCTCTCATTCAGTGGTCCCAGGCCAAAATACTTTCCAAACATGTTGTTTAGTCCTTCCTTCAAATTTTGACACAAAGAAAAATACCCCTAATCCAGTTAGATTTTGAGATTTTAGGCAGTGAAGCAGACACCCTAATATTTCAGGCTTTTTCACTCAGTAAACAGGGTAACCTTACCCACCAGCAACAACCACAAATTTTATACTTGAGTGGCTAAACCTCACCTATTCTGAGTCCACATGTGTATTTGCATCTATCTAAGCCCTTGAAATTAAAATACAATCCCTTTGCCCCCTCCCCATGGCCAGTTTTCTGATTTTATAGGGACTATTTAAAATTACACATCGAAATGCCAGGTACTATTGGCATCTTCATACCTGTAAGGTTTTCTGATTCATTCAGGCTTTCGAGTCTCACTCTGAAACCATGGCAAGTACGGGAATGTTTGTTTCGGCTTTCATTTTCGGAAAGGGCAATTAAGGACAAGATTCAAATTATAATATGAGTGACCAATGGATGCACACATGAATGCTGTCTGGTCGATAGTTTATACTAATTAAAGTGGATCTATAGCACACTCAAGTTTCAAGTCGCAGCTTGCAGACGGAGGTACCCAGGTTCAGTTCGTGGTAGGGATAAAATAGGCTTTAGTTTTTTTGTCGAACTTCAATTTCCAAAGTGTCTGTTCCCATTTGTTTAATTAAAGTCCTCCAGCAGTTTGTTTGTCTGCAATAGTGTGATTCGGCTCGACTTATAATTACTGGACGATGGAAATAAACATTATGTGACTGGAACTTCCGAGGATATTCGGTGGCGAAAGAAAAGGGAGGGGTAAGCTGCTGATTAGTTTTTTTTTGTATTAGATCTGCAAAGGTAATGTTTCTCACAGCTGCCGCACAGCGGCTTAAAATAGAATTCTAGAGTG
>JAWQUT010000051.1:1840489-1852691 GCA_033807755.1 Ellobium chinense | reverse complement strand
CCCCCTCCCCCGCCGCATTACAGTGTATATCGACATCGTATCGTACATCACTTAAGCCCATTATTATTGAACTCAAGAATAATAATCAAGTTTTAACGGCAAAGTCAGTCTGATAATATCAGAGTATGTTGAAAATTTCAACCTAAAGCTACGCTTATTATGATCGAACTCTAAACAAAATAAAATATACAGTATAACAAAAGATTTCTCAGCGGTTTACATCAAAGGAGTGAAAATGGAAGCCTGTGAGCAAGGGACAAAAAGTTCTACCAAAATCTGAGATCCGACTGCGGTTGTTTTGAAATGACACATTCACCTGCTCACAGTCAGCGTGTGAGGATCAAGGCCTCAAAATCAACACGATTTGCCTCGCACTGAATGTCCGATAATCACGATAAGCGCTGGAAATACGATATCGTTATTCTTCGGTAGTTTTCTCTATTAAGAGTTCCGAAACCACCATAAACCGTAGCATTAACTCCTGACCCGCGACAAGCAGATGTTCACAGGCGGAGCAGTCAAAGTTTTTCAAAACGCGCATTCTCATGAGCCATAGTAACGACAAAGTGACGAATTTTTTTCCTGTACTGAAACTAGATTGTGCTCCCTTACTATGACTGAGACACCTTGTGATTAATAAGAAAAAGCCTGCCGATTATAGATATATATATATATAAGGCAAGGTTGCTTTCTTTTTTCAAACTTTTACAGGAGATCAAATTTCTGCTCTGAAATTTTAACCACATATTTGAAACCAGTCATACGGTGGAGCTAAAGGCAGAACTGCAAACAAAGAAGCGATAGCAGCACAGACTATTCTCAAAGATTTCCATGTCCGGCGGCGAGTCAACGTTCAAGCTAAACCTTTGCCTGTGGAGGCTTAACACGTCTGTGGTGTTTGCTGAATTTTGCAGACTTCCGTTTTCACGTTTATCTGCGACAAGAATGGCATGCCTTGCCTCTCATCCCCTCGCATATTATACCGAATACTGTGGGTGAGAGTCCCAAATCAAGATTCTATAATAAAGTGCAAGTCACTAATACGATACAATGCAGATGAAGAATTTATGTTTACAGTGAAATATAAATAAGTAATATATAAGAGATAAGAATGTAAAAGTTTTAAAATTTTATATTCTAAAGCAAAGAACCAACAGAAATTGTGGGTCCATTTCAAGATCAGTGGAAAAAAACAACTGTGACAGACAGGAACGGGAAGGAAGGGAGGAAGGAAGGAAGGAAGGAAGGAAGGAAGGAAGGAAGGAAGGAAGGAAGGAAGGAAGAACGGACAGAAGAATGGATAGATAGACATTGAATAAGAGTTATGTAGCTTGAAACTGTGTGTCCGTCGTCTAGTTATTGATCATTTTACTTATTTTGGAAGGCCTCGAGATTTATTGTTTTTTTCTTAAAAGGATGCTGGCATGGTTTGTCAGAAATTTAATATCAATAATCCAGTATGCAATAATGTTCTCACCAGCCATCCCTTCCAAGGGCTTGTCATGATAAGAACGCTCACTACTGAAGTCCTGTTTGTTGTTTAAAAAGTGATGTTTACAGTTCAAGAGAGTTGAACTTGAAATCAGGCGATATTTAAGTTGTATAGATCTGTATCGTTTGTTGATTGGCACAAAGGTATCTCTTGAATCATAAAAGAAAATAATGAGTTGTGTGGGTGTGAAGGAACTTCTTCTTATTAAAAAAAAAAAGGGAAATTCGTTAGATTCTATTTCTAACACGCATCGGCGACCGTCAAACCTTGACCCTATTGAAGGAGGTCAGCAAGTTTGACAGACTCCCTGATGATGTACAGAAGGCGCGTGCGGGGCACGTGCCGCCGCTTTGTGCGAGCCAGGTGACAATCAAACTGTGATGTTATAATAGCTTCAATGTGATGGTCATTGGTCCCTTTCTATGAATACTCTTTTATTTTACGAGTGGACATTGGTCATTAAGTTCGGCGGACACCCAGGGGTCAGAGACTCGGTGACTTTGCCTTTATTATTGTGGGGGGTGGTTCCCATTTAATTTTGATAGTGAAAGCGAGGACAGTGGAAAATGGCAAGCGGCGGCGAAATTATTGCGATTGTATTAAAATTGATGGCTCTCATAATTTATTGAGACATACACAGTCAAAGGTACCAGCCTCCGCCAGGGGGCACCGTTGGAGAGTTTGGCTAAATGGGGTGAGAGTTCGGCAGGGGTCTGAAGACTGTCCTTTCTGCCCATGGTAACGCCTTTGTTTTGGGGCACAGGTTTCTAGGTTGGTAAAACAAAGTTTGTAACAAAATGGTCATCCTGAACCTTGAGGCAGTGCCAGGGCCTCTTATCTCTGATTCAACCCCACCTGCCCTCCTGTCCCTATCCTTGCAACAGAAAAAAAAAAAAAATCATCGAAGAGTTTCCAGCCGCAAGAAGAGTCCGCACAGAAGAATAGATGTACAGTAATATATTCATCAACACTGTGGTTCAGAATTTACCCCACTATTACACCCTTAACAAAAACTGATAAGCAAAGCATGACGGGCAGGCTTGTGCAAGATCGGAATCCGGATCGGACAATTCCGGAATTAATTCCGGTTTTACCGAAACGGAATTGAATTCAATTTCAATTCCATTTTTTTTTAAATTGTAGAATTGGAATTAGGATCGAATCCAAAATTCATTTCGGATCGGATTTAGGATCTAGATCCGTTTTCAAATCTTACCGATCCGCCTTCCGATCAGGGCAGCACGATCTTGATGGACATAAAACATGCCGTTCAGGACTGGTGATAGTAACCTGGAGAGTGGTGACTTGACTCTGCCTTTCGCCCGTACCCTCTCTTTCGTCTTTGTGGTTTTACCAACGCAGATAGACGAAGCTGAAGATAACTGAAAATAGTGAAACTGAAAGTGCAGACAGCGTCATGGCAAGAGGCAGCCATTCTGACGAAGGACTGTCAGGTTGAATCTATGAATGAGGTAGGCAGGTAATGCTTTTGTTTTGTTGTCCTGGAGACTCTAAGTGTTAAAAGTTTATGAGAATATGGTCCTCTTCCTCTTGAAGTTTGAACAAATGCTAAGGCCGCGTCTCTCTAACCCAATCCCACTTGCTCCTCACCTTTGCCCCCTCCCCCCCGGGGTCTCTCTAACCCAACCCTTACTTGCTCCTTACCTCTGCCCNCCCCCCTCCCCGCCCGGCGACTATAGAAACATCTCCACCAAAGAATTTACAGTACAATAGCAAGGTAGTTTTCACAAATACACCAGTCAGTACCAGCATTTGAATTCAAATTTTGTCCCATCAGTACGGGTCCCATTGTGAGCAATCGGGAAGTGTATCAGGGTCACGGATGAGCACTAGGATCACATGTGAAAGTAAGGGAACATATTCAGGCAGGTTAAAATTGCTGTAAAGTTAGCGTCCCTGTGGTATTGTGGTAGCACGTTCAGATTTACAAGATGAGAGAGCCCCGGGTTCGATTTTCGGTAGGGACATGAACTTTTCTAGTGTAGGTTTTTTTCGGCCCCTCTTCTCAAAATTGATCTTTCATGACAATTTACTAAAACCCCTAGTGGCACACTATCTAAAATAATGCGTAACATCTTCCAAGAAATTATCGAATCGGGCTCACATTCCTCCTCCTTAATAACAGAGAACGATAGTTACTATACTATGCCTTTCCACCCGGTTCCACCATAAAACGAGTGAGTAGTGGTGAGTGGTGAACATGACGAGTGGGCGTGAGTACACTGAAAGCTGATGACTCAGCCTCATCTCTCGTCCGTTCCTCCAGCTCTTTCACTTTTATAGGTTTTTTTTTTTTTTTTAAGCTCTGAGAACGCAGGTGACGGAGATGAAGGTGAGTGAAAGTGTTGGCAGCGTCATGGCACGAGACACGCCCTCTTCAGCGGCCATGTTTAAGGACGTGCAGCTGTGTCCAATTGTATCCCTTTCTTTGAATGGGAAAGCCATTAATGAGAGATGATTGAAGAATGTTTGCCAAAACTCAGTAAGCACACTTTGAATTTGTTTGAAATAAAGCGACAGAATGTGTTTGAAAAAAAGCGAGATGATGTAGGGGTAATTGGATTGTTCTTCACACATTATAGATGTACTGTATTATTTACTTTAAAACAAACACAAAGAAATGCATATTTCTGAATACACTTCTAACACAGTTTGTTAGACCTGCCCTTCTGCCCGTCTGTCTATCTTTCTGTCTGTCTGTCTGTCTGTCTGTCCGTATGTCCGTCTGTCTGTCTGTCTGTCTGCCTGTCTGTCTGTCTGTCTGTCGGTCTGTCTATCTGTCTCTTTCTCTCTCTCTCTCTCTTTCTCTCTCTCTCTCTCTCACACACACACTCTCTCTCTGTCTCTCTCTTTCTCGTAAACTGTTCATACTTTCACATTCATTGTTCATTTTCTTTGTGGTCAAACAAACCCAATCCTACTGCTATACACTGAAGTTTCTTTGTCCTCCTAAATGCAGACATCATTTTCCCCCATCTAATCACAAATCATGTTTTAAAGTTCTCCGATACTTTCCATATCGCTTTCAAAACCTTCCCGCCATCAATACCACCAAGATTGAACTTCTCCAATCTCCGTCCCCTGCCCCTCCCTGTTTGGCACTTTGCTCCTTTGTGGATGATAACTCCCTTGATACAAAGCGCTTATTCCAACAGCGTGTTACCAACGGCTAGTTATGACAACCACATCGAAAATGACCCCACTAATTTTCAACAGATTTGCGTGAAAATTTTGTGGACAGAACGCTCAACATATGCCGCCGACATCCCCATTTTGACCATTGACCATTTTGGTCCTAGCTGCTTGCCATTTTAGTTTCCTCTTCTGTTTCCAAACCTCGGTTAGCAATTTGAAGCGATTTTGTCCACTGGAGGGGTCCGGTCTAGAGACTTATTAACTGCAGCTAACCACTTGGCCCTCTTTAGATGAGGGGCATCACTAGCGCTGTTGTTGCTTGCCCAACCGTTGTGTACGGTCAAAACCCTTGTTGTTATCATCCACTGAAGTTATTGTTGCTACGGTTAATGAGCGGTCCACTTAAAAGGGACCCTGGCGACCCCAGGGAGCCGAGGAATTCTGAAAAGATCTCCCTAAACGTTTGCTCTTTCAGGTGGGTCAGCAGGTGCGAATGGTTCGGCAGACGTCCCGTGTGTCAACACCGGAAGCGGAAGCCACAATGTTACGCATGCGCCGCCGCTATCTTCTGGGATTTCTCGTTCGAGAAGGTGGTCTGTCATATTTATGTAGGTTGAAAGAAGATATCGTTCGTCCGTAGAACGTCACCTTAAGATGTTACTCTTTCTTCCTTCCGATTTTAAGTAAATAAGGCTTTGGATACAAAGTGAGAAGGTTGGTTGAAAGAAGGAAAAAAACAAAGAGGTGGTATGGGAGGTGGAAAAGAGGTATGGGGGGGGGNGGGGGGGGGGGGGGGGATGTGGAAAAGAAGAGAGACATTGCCAGATTGTATGACAGATGTTAACGATATTTTAATAAGAGGGTTGAGCGTCACACCCAGGCATGGGCGTATACGTGAGCAGAGCAGTCATGCAAGTCGTAACCAAAATTGGAGGGCGGCAGTATAACATTTGCGCACATTAGAGTCCTTGAGTATGAAATGCGGAAACATTAGAGGATGATTTTACATGGCTTTTGAAACACAAGAGATACAGAAGTGGACACACACACACCGAGTGAATATACCAGCGACATTCATACCTATACAAATTCGAGCATATACACATAGTACATTTGTATTTAATTTTCTATAGAACGGCTGTAACGAAGATGAATCCATTGTATTATTAACATTTATCGAACGGTGGGGACGGCATGATCAGCAGACATCCCTCTTTCTTTCTTTCTTTCTTTCTTTCTTTCTTTCTTTCTTTCTTTCTTTCTTTCTTTCTTTCTTTCTTTCTTTTCTTTCTTTCTTTCTTTCTTTCTTTCTTTCTTTCTTTTGTCTCCTTAGCATTTCCCTCACACTTTACTCTTGTTCACGAGCCAAGTTTATCGAACAAAGTGGCACAAGACTTAGAAGTTACTAAACGCAGGATGATTCCAAGACTGAGCTAATGCAGTTGAGCTAAACACTGAACTGCTCAGAACTAAGAACTTAAAACTCATAACTTGTATTTTCCAGATTGCAACATGTGCAATAATATGAAAAACAATCAAAACAGTAATACAAAAATCATGTAGAAGGCAGAAAAGGGAAAAAAAAACAAAAGGTAGGACAGCATAGTTTCGAAGATGATTTAAAATGCTTCCATGACTCTTCTAACAAAACGAGACAGATCATTCATGCTGTAATTTTGGTTTCACGGAAGAGTAGTTTTATTTTGAAGGTGTTAGGGTTGTTCTGAACTTGTTCTGGTAAGAAAACTTCCCTGTCTGTTTTAAGGCCTGAACATTCAAAAATGCCGAGTATGCCTTCACTGTCTCTAAAATCATATGAGACTATACTGAGGGTCAAAAGTAGTTTGTAGTAAACGTCGGTCGCTAATATGAGTGCACTCAGTATCCTTGGTCGATTGCACTTTATCTAATCTGTCACATGGACTAAACAAACAAACGAGCGGTCACGGTATGGTCTAAACTCTCCCCTAAACGAAGCCCATACCAGCTGCCTGCCCTACATTCACTTGCTATTAGAACTTTAGAACTTAGTGACCAATACCAGTTATTCAGTGGTCCATGAACTAATCTGGCACGCTAACTCTCAGAGAAATTATTCACTAAGTCAGTCAGGAATCGATACTGAGTTTTGTGAATGTGACGAAATCGAATTTGAACAAATATCGATACTTTTTCCAACATTTTGTCTATTCTGTTATCGGTTATATCTCGATATTCGTATTTCGCTAAGAAGGTAGACTTAAAAAATTATTCCGAATTTTGAAGTTGTCACACGATCGTTGATTCACCACTTCTAACCACCAACGCTTAAAATTTACAATTGAGACTATGTTGTAACCCATTCACCAAAGATTTCGGTTCTATATTTTATCAGTCGAGGGCAGAAGAGAATTTTAGACCCGCAGTGCGGTCACCACAAGTATCGAATCTCTGTGCTTGTTCGGCCGATGCTCAATCTTTTGTCATAACCATGGTGACGGTGGATTTATTCAATCCATCCCACTGGAATCCTGCCCTGTCAAGTCTTGTTTACAGAAAGGATTAAGAACTACCGCTATTCAGTCTTGAACAATTTGGGACTGGCTTTATACCACGAAGGTCCCGACCCCTCTGGGTTTTACACCACCTCATATTATTAAACTCTGCACGATTTTACTCATCCTTCGAAAATGAAATCAGTTTCATTCAATAGCGCGTGTTGACACTAGGGCTTGACTTGTAATGTCATTAAGATGTTTGATATGAAATTTCACTGTGGTGTGTGAAATATGAGTGGATGCTAGAGCCCTCGTCGTCAATCAAAACAGAGGAGTACTATGACAGCTAATTTTTGTGATCTGGATCATCGGCTTTTGACTTTGAAAATATCAGTCCCGGGTAAAAAAGTTTAGCGTAACTGTCCAGGAAAGTTTAGACAGCAGCTGAGAGTGATGTGGCACATTGATTGAAAGGAAGGCATCGAAACTAATGTTTACAGAAAGGATTAAGAACTACCGCTATTCAGTCCTGAACTATTTCGGACTGGCTTTAAACCACAAAGGTCTCGACCCTTCGGATTTTGTATCACCTTATATTATTAAACTCTGCACGATTTTGCTCAATATTTACTCGTCGAAAATGAAATTAATTTCTTTCAATAGCGCGTGGTTGCTGTTGACACTAGGGCTTGACTTGAAATGTCAGTGAGATGCTTGATATGATATTTCACTGTGGTCTGTGAAATATGAGTGGATGCTAGATCCCTCGTCGTCAATCAAAATAGAGGAGGATTATGACGGCTAATTTTTGTGATCTGAATCATCGACTTTCGACTTTGAAAATATCAGCCCCGGGTTAAAAAATTTAGCTTAACTGTCCAAAACCGTTTAGACAACTGGGGGTAGTATTGTGTTGTGGCACACTGATTTAAAGGAAGGCATCGAAACTGAGTTAGCCGTATATAGGCAAATAGGCACTGCGATTTGATGATTTGAAAATGATACAGCAGATATAGACTCCTGGGCTTGCACGACAGCTTGAGATTTGACAATTTACATTAATGCTCAATACATTTTACTTAAATGTTGAAACAGGGTATAGTACATCAAGAAAGAACAAATGACACTGTAATTTTAACAGTCACGCAATCATGCTAGTACACGCAACTGCAAACACACAACATCAAAGGGAAGCACATTGTATTCTAGTAAATCTGCAAAATATATTAAATGAACTGGTTTGAAGTTTGGTGGCTTTTAATACCAAAGAATCAAAAGGTTTCGAGACAGCAACTTATTTCCATCCCCTCATCGGCGCCGTTCCAGAAGGTGATTAAGAAAATTACTAATATAGATTCATAAGAGTTACTACGAACGTTAAGGCATCTAATTTATTAAGTGAATCACCAGTGTATGGACGTCAGACCAGCCTGATGTCATAGTCTTTGTTACCTCTCATACCATAGCCACTGATCATTCTCAGTCACCTGTCGCTGTCGCCTGGCCAGCCGGCCATGCTCGGAGGATTATCTGCTCGTAGCGTGTCCACGCGCCGGTCAGTCTGCGTCAGAGATAAGAATAATCATGGCAATATGAAGGGGGAAGTAAGACTAAGTTATTACATTAGTGAGTATCACGCTGGTCAACGACGAAGCCTACGCCTTCGGAAAGAAAAAAACTGAAAGGTGTCTGTCTAGCCTATTATGAATGGATAGTTTTGTATTGCCTTACCTCCGACTACGGAACGGATGGGACTTGAGTTCCATCACGTCTGTTATAATATCAATATTGTTATATTATCAGGAACACAAATCGACGGAGCTTTCCTATTTTTGGCAGGTGAAAGTTTTAGTATGCAAATAAACACAGTGCTAGAAATGCTTCTGCGAAGCGATGTCTAAGGGTTTGACCTGTTCCTAACCTCTGACCCCTGCTGAGTGATACAACAATTAATACTGTTTAATGCTCAAGACACCAAGAGCCTTATTAAAAATTTGTCAGAAGACTGCTTTTCATGTAGGAAAATCAAGATGAGTGCTTTGCACACACTCGGTACTCTCTCACAGACTAAGGCATTGCGGGCATTGCGAATGAACACCAGCAAATCACCGTGGATTTGACTTGTCTTTTGGAAGGATTTGGAGGGTAGGTGACTCGATGTTTCAATAGATATCTTGTCCTGAGAACAGCGTATTGGATTTTTTTATAAACTTATAAATTACAAGCTGAACTGCGCTTAGCAGGAAAGGCATGCCCGCTTTGGGGATACTTTTGATGGTGATTCAACCAGAAGAAAGGCTCTTGAAATCAAGTTTTATAGGATGCCGATGTTTAACAATTTTCTTTATTGCAAAAGACCCANAAAAAAAAAAAACTTATTCAGGGTTGTAACTAGTGCCCTCCACTCCATAATTTCATCATTTCATGGGGTTGGTCATTCTATTCGAAGACTCCATTTTCAACACAAAATGGTCTATTTGCTGACAACAGATTTTTAAATAAAATCTATAGTAACTGAACTTTTTTTAAAAAGATAAAAAATACTGAAGGATTCCTTTTCCACCTTCGTTACTATCAGTGCATTACCCGTTAGGAAACTGAGGTAATTTCTCCTCTATATTGGGACACAAGAGACACTATGTTGGAACAGTCTCATGAGTGAACTTTAGAGGGAGATCACTGCACTGTGTCTTCACCAGGCGTCATGAAGCTCCGCCTGTCTGGTCAAGGATTAACGACGGCTTAAAGTGAAAATACGTCATACGTACTTTTGACTGGCTCGACAGGTGTCACGGTGTGGCACGGAGGTAAGGCTTCTTAATCTCCTCGCCCACTACGTTCGAGGGCGTCAAGGAGGAAGGTGTCGGCGTTGTAGCCTAATCACCTTCAAGTGGCAAAAGGCGATATTCCTTTATCTAAACTGTAGTATGACGAAAAGAACCTAAAGCGACCATTGTAAATCGAAGAGATAAGGTAAGGGATTAAATTATGACCATAACCTGTTTGTTTCCTTTGATGAAACTAAGGATGGGCCAGCCAAAGCAGATTTTGTCGTAGAAAACTCATTGGGGAAAAAAAAATTGTCGCCACGTCCCAGAAGGCACGGCGTCTATAAAGCGCATTTCACTAAATCTACGGTCCGTTCTCCTATGCACGCAGTCTGGTTTGTTCTGGTCATTTCATTTTAATATCAATATCAACATACACTGTAATTAATGCGTGTTCGTCTCTGTTTCTTGACAAAGTTTACTTGAAATGAAGCCCTTTCTACTCACTTCTTAGCTACCTCACCAATACCAGATCATTACACGCTCTCAGAATGAAGGCTTGCACGTTTAAAGCTGTAATACAAACCATAGACGATCTTTGGAAATTTCCGAATCTTCTAATTTTGTAGAGCTACAAAGTCTGGCGCAGCGCAAACATAATAAGCACAGAGAGTTAAATTCTCATTAGATCGACGTGATTTAATAATAATAGTGGTAAGAATGTGCACAAATTTATTGTATGCTTGTTTTTATTTTTCTTTCCTCTTCCTTGTATACCTCTTATTAAATTGAAAAGCAAAAGAGCGAACAGGTACAAAATCACGACACAATAGAGACACAACTCTCTGTTTTTTGCTCTTTGTATTGTGTACTGCTTGCTCTTTTGCTTTCCTGCTCTTAGTTTTAAGGCAGTTTCTTTACTTTTGTACTTAAATGAGTATACTATATAATATGCATGTATACTATACATCTGTGTATTTCCGCCCGTTCATCATGATATTTGAGCTAATAATATATTTATTCTTCTAACTGAGGTCAGTGAAAGGGGACAGTGTATATATAGTATGATTACTATTAGTACTCTCTGATTGCACTGAACTCGGCAAAGCTGCGATTTTCAAAAGTTTCAACATGGGAGCCAGCTTAGTGAAACTCCTTGCTTCACAAGGCCGGTGGTCGGTCGGTGCTGGCATTTCACATGTATATCCAATGAACACTTGGAGGTAATTGATACTAATTGTTGAAGGACCCGCAGTTTATCAGCAATAACCACTGGATCAACTATCAAATTACTTTACTTATCACGTCGACCAGACTCTGGCCAATCGTCATACCACCGATGATGAGGCATCTAAGGGCGTGTTGCCTGGGTGGATTTCCACGATTGAGAGGCTCCCTGCAAGTCATATCTGGCATGAAGTGGAGGGTGTCTTGTTAGCAATGGCTTGGTGGTGGAACATAACCCTTGTGATTGGTTTGGAATCGTCATACAAGAGAAAGGGAAAAGTAGTCATGCTATCAGTGAAGTTACTTTGCAATTTTATTTTTCTCTTTTGTCCTAAAGACAGACTATTAAAGCACTGAAAGTAAAAAGTCTGAGTCTGAGTTTGTTGGACTGAATTTTGCTTTTTCGAGATGCCAAGAAGAAAAACAACGAGGGACATAGAGAATGATAGAAAGAATGAATGAAAGAGAGAAAGAAAGAAAGAAAGAAAGAAAGAAAGAAAGAAAGAAAGAAAGAAAGAAAGAAAAATTCAGTTTATAATCCCGGCGCTTTTTCACGGTGATCACAAAAATTTCAACAAGAGATACAGAGGGAAAAAAAGATTGATGAACCCATAGGCACTTTCAGGCAAGAAAGACAGGGAAAACCTACAAAGACAAAAAAATATTGGGGGCGCGGCGTGGGAGGGTGGAGGGGTGGCACAAAAGAGAGAAGAAAGGTCAATATTATACTACTACTACTACATCTGTCAAGTCATTATTGTAAATCAGTTATCACTAACCACTATTATCGCAACCATCCGTTAATATTTCCCTTAGATTTCTAGGGCCTATGAATGTATTTCTCATCTGCACTGTACACCTTGGCAAGAGTTGGTGATGGGTAAATAGATTTCCGTGATCAAAGCTCTAAGTTTTGGGAAACATCTATTCACATCAGGGACGGAGCTCAAGCAACTTTGACAGAATTTTTTCAGTGGCGTAAATGGGGGAGTGGATGGGGAAGGGGAGGGGGGAAGAGTATGAGGCCTGTGACCCTTACTCAGAATGTTTTTTCTCCATTTACACAGTCCCCCCCCCCCCCC
>JAWQUT010000051.1:1821047-1839358 GCA_033807755.1 Ellobium chinense | reverse complement strand
ACGTGCAATTTTCATATGGAATTTTGTTTTTATTCATCAAATATATCAAATGATATCCATTCTTGTATACGTTTTTTTTGTTTACAATCGTTTTTCAACTTCACCATAAATTATAAAACTTCTCATCATTCTTACCACAGAATATTGCGAAGTTCACCAGATTAACATTGTGAGACTCTTCTGTCCAATCTCAGCAAAACTTAAGAAAAGTATGGTAGTCCGTCTTCGTCAGATTCTCATTTTTTTATGGCTTTAAACCCTACATATAAATACACTTCTCAATATTAAGGCTTATTCCAGAACAGAAGAACCGAACTGAGTAAATTTTCATTATGGCCGTTGTGCGCTAGGTCTTCATTTATTAATTGATTTAGTTAGTTATTCATTTATTCTTTACCACTTTATTACTTATTAGACTTGTATCCTCGGTGTCTCACATAAACCATAGCTCTCTGTATCCATGTTTGCCTCTGAATTCAATAACAATGTAAAGCTGCTCTATTCACTGCATTATCATGTCACAGTGCCATTAACAAACAGTTGATTAGCTGTTAGAATGGAGCGTCATTGGCTACGTTTACCGATATTGCTAGGGCAAGAAACCACCTCCTTCTTTTGGAATGGACAGCAGCAATTCACAGCCCATCTGAATTCCAAAACCAGCGACTCAAGAAATATAAAACAACACATTATATTAGGAAGGGTATATTTAGTACGTCATCTAATTATTAGAAAGGCACATGAACCAACGATCCCTTTACAAAAACCACAAAACATGCCATTGGTGAGAACTGCAAAACAAAACCCTCAGGAAAAACTACAAAGAAATATTGGCAGATGCATAAACTGGACAAAACGAACGTCAGTCTCAAAGGAGAAGAGGTAATGTGATACGACATACTGCGTGATCCTTTTAGAGACATAAATTTGAATACGTTGTCGAATTTGAAGTTGAATAGAAAATTCCAAACAGGCGGGAAACTCTTAGCTCAGCATTTTGGCAGAATCAGTGTGATGACACAGAATTACAGATCAAAACATGAGAGGTGTTGCACTCTTGCCGACTTCTGAAGAGAACTACAGAAAAAACATATCGCAGTCATTGCAAGTTGCTTTCAGGAAATGACTGCATCAGATGAACTTTATTTTGGTAGATCTGCGACAACGATTAACGGAATGTGTGTCATCTAACAACTAAGATAATCTCAAACTTTGGAGAGATTACTGTGATATTGCTCTAGATGTTAATGAAAGAAGGTGGACAAAGTACCAGCAGGACTCTGTGTTTAAAGCATATGAGGAAGTCTCCATCAAGAATATGTAAAGCGATTTGAGAGGCCGAGGACGGAGAATTCATATGAAGTCATTCCAGAATAACCGGCATTTTGAAAAAATGCGAGCATTTTGAAAATTCTACACGTGTTCAGTACTGATTGCATTCTTGGTCTGTTAATGGCAAATACCAAAATAATAGAGAGCAGGTTGCTTAGAGAATACAAGTAGCCACGGATAAGCAAACCTGTCACAGGATCACCAAGAACAACTATACCATCCCTAGTGTACCAAGAAGAAGCGGATGGCGATTCCTTCTGCACTCAAAGCAGGCGTCATCTGATTAATATGAAGGACATCAAAATGTAATCATGACCTCAAATGAAGGCAAGGTATTTATCGCATGTCCGCATTTCAAGGACTGATTTCCTTTCACGATATTCCTGAAATGTGGAATTCAGCTTACAATATGACTGACTGATGTTAAGTTTATTGCGATGGATTTGGGACCTGTATCTTGAAAGACCTTTTTAAGATGTAGATTTTAGTGAGATAGTTTTTGTTAGATTATTAACGGATGAAAGTATCAGGGAAGCTTTCAGCTTCCTCGGTGTGCTCCTGAAGACATTCTTCACTAACGAAGATTGTGTGCAGCTGTACTCAGACAAATCTTGAACAGAGGCTGTCAGGGACTTGCGATATTATTTTGTTTTGTGTTACGAAAGAAAATCGCACAGGCTGCTCCATGTAGGGATACACATAGGTTTATAAGCAATTCTTCGCTTCAGTTTTGTGGCAGCTGTTGGAAAGCAATGTCTTCTATGCGATCCGCAGACATGTGGCCAAATTGGCAGTGGCTGGGAGTCGAACATTTCAGAAGGCAATACTGTACTTATTTAGGGTATGACTTGCTAGGTGGTGCTCCTGCATCTTTGTCTGTACGGACACTTTGCTTTTATCTCCAGCAAATATCCTGCAGTCTACTATTCTGTCTATGCCAATGGTTCAAAATACACGGACATGTATAAATTAAGGAATGCACAAAAGATGATGAAAGTGACATTAGATGCAGTGCAGAATATGACATCCAGGGACAACGATTATTGAGTTCCTTAGAGGCAACAACCTCATCAAGTGTCCAAAATATTGTATACACACAGCTCACATCTTGATGATTGATGTCTGGATATTTATGATCGCTCACTGTCACATGCTATTCAGCTGATTTAATAATGGAAACATTATAATTCATTTATAATGGAGCATTAGTTGTGGATATATCTTTATCAAGAGGGCAAATCTGTGTATATTATTCAACAACTTTCTGGGTTTGTTTTTTTTTTTATTTCTCTATAATTATACATTTTACTCACATGAAATTCAAAATTTACGTATGGCTAGAGTCTCAAACTAACTCTTACTATGTTGGTATCTAATTTTATCCATAGTCCTACACAATCCATCTTTGTGCTCAGCTGCGCTATTTTTAATACATTCAACTGGCAAACCCGCATAATATTATTACTGTATTCTATATCATTACTATTCTGTTTAGACGTAGTAAGTATATTTACGTATGGAGAAACTTACGAGGTTTTAACGCAACAGGAGCAATTTCAAGTGTAATAAGCCTACCTGATGACGTTCAGATGTGTTTCAGGGGTTTCTATCCTTCAGAGTACAGCTTCTAATTACAATTCATAACTTTAACCTCTTCTATGAAACTGTCTCCATTATTCATTGTTCCATAAGGCTCATTCACATTTGACCGTTTTAAAAGTATCTAAAATTTCGCATCACACCCTAATTTATCAAACTATATGCCTGTGATATCTTACAGTCAAGAAATGCACACTATGGGACGTTCATTTCAAATATTTCCAAGTTACTGTACCGTTGATGCTCTTAATCTGACAAACTGATAAAAGTGGCCGTCTTACACAGGTGTGATGAATCTAGTATGGTGTCACCTATTACAGTTACTTGCTATTTGAGAACTATGAAGCTTCCATGACTTTTAGAACTCTGAAACGATTACCATTCACGTATAAGAAGGCATAACTTAATCCCAGGCTCTTTCTGGGTTAAGAAAACTTAATTTAGGGTGGGTCTAATTAATTCCTAATTTCTCATGAAAAGCTACTCATTTCAGATTGCTATCACCTCAAATCATTAACTAGACATGTTGAAGTATCTAAAAATCAATGTGGCATTTGGTCCCCACGATTGGACCAAAACGGCATATTTTGCCCATCTGGCTGATACACTACCAGGTTTAGTGCAAACAGATGCGCCATTGATTTAGTTCCGGCGAGGCGAACCACGAGATTCATTCATAATATAAAAAAGAGTAGGAGAGTTGATATGCGAAGTATATACAGCATTTTATAACATGGAGAGATTTGGTGATAGCATGAGATCTCGTTAACATGTCTTGAGGACAGTCATGTAAACTGGAAGGGGAAGGGGGTAGGGGACTGCAGCCTATGCAGAGGGCAAGACAATTTGGCATTAAAGTCAGCTTGTGTTAACCATGAAAAGTAAATGTATATGACAATGACTAATACGTGGCACTTAAAACACTTTGAAACTATGAAGTCGTGTTCACTGACACTGAGCTTTTCATTCTTAAACAGTTGGGGTGCATTAACGTGGGATCTCTTACCATCGTAAGAATTATATTAGTGCATCAGTGCTGAATGCAGCCTTAGTAGTGTTTCAATATGCAGGGTAGATTTAATTCTTACGATGGTAAGAGGTTCCATCGTTAATGCGCAAGTTCTCAATTATTAAGTACTATTGCATTTTCATATTATTTTGGTTTACACTCTTCATCTTCCGATTTTGTTCTGATACTCGTGTTCTGCATAATATAGACTAGCACTCTCTTCGATACACCGTCATAGCCTCTGGAAATGAGGGCTGAGTTTTGAATTCTTAANAAGGCAAAGCTAAGGAATATTTATACCAAATGGTAAAAATAAGACGCATAGAATCTAATTTGAAATGTAGGTCTACATACTGTATGTCTATTTCTTTGAAAAGTAATTTTCATGACAGTGCAGTATATGAGGCTCATGGCTCCTCTCGCCATCCAGTTTTTGCCTCCCACGATAATGATTGTGAGTTGCTATTTTACTTTCACATTTACGACAGTAATTATCAAGAGATTTATGGGTGAGTATTCTGTTGGAAGAGTTTTATACCAGGTGATGAATTTGGACATCTTAAAACAAAATCTTTTTCACGATCACCAGATTCTAACATCGGTCTTCACCCAAATACTACAGGCACACTGAAAATAGAAATTGTAAATTTAAGAAAGAGTATAGTATATATATATATAATGTAGAGGAAAGAGATTAGTGTTTTTCTTCTTTTTGAAGGGGCATCAAGACTATCGTAGGGGGATGGCTCTTAAAAGACGAGTGGAAAAATGTATTACTCACACTATTCAGTTATACCTCGAAAATAACTGAAGTAAGCTTTCGTGCACTTTAAAAGTACACTTGGATAATTCTCAAAATATCAAGCTTTACCTGAATAATTAAAACGATAAAACTGATAAACTAATAATGGAATTTATTCTCCGAACTGAACTGAACTTTTATTTCCAGACTGTAATAGATACAATAACGTGGAAAGCAAACGAACTAGCGATGCAAAATCATTTAGGAGGGAGAACGGAAAAATAAGTTTTAAAAAGGAAAAAAAAAAAAAGGTAGGGCAGCAAGATTTCGAAGACGGCTCAAAATGCCTCCATGATTTTTCTTACGAAACGAGGAAATAGTGTAATGTTGGTTGTCACTGAAGAGTAATTTTAGTTTGAAGGTGTTAGGATTGTTCTGAAATAATTTTGGTAAGAAATGTTTCCTGTCTGTTTTAAAGCCTGAACATTAAAAAATGTAGTGAAATTTGTCGCCCAAAGAGTTAATATGACACACAGGACATAATCTGTCTATCAGTGGGGTGTTGATCCACCTCCTAGTTTCCACTGCTAATCTGTGGTTACTTTGACGAAATTTTGTCATTGTGGTTCAAAGTTTGAAAGGTAAAATATGGAGGTGTGGCTTCATCCGAATTTGGTCTCGTAAATTTCATAGATCTCATCAGGGGCGTAGCGAGGATGAATTTTCTGGTAATCTAGCACTTATATTCTATTGTTGCTTGTTTATTTTTTGGTTGGGGTGGGAAGGGAAAGGACAAGATTTAGACAATAGTAACTGAATTTTTTAAAATTGGTTTTTGGCTCCAAAAGAGCCAAATCTGGCACCTCTGCTACGGTCTAAACTATTAACATCTCGCAGCCGAAAGAACAAAAAACTGGAAGTCGTGCAGGGAGATCTTGTGTAAAAAGAAACACGAAAGACCGTCAGAACAGCGAGTAAGCAAATTTTTCTCTCAGATTATTTGCTACCTTTTTTTAAAGTTTTTCTCTTTACATTGCCTTTGGATGCATTGCACTGTGGCTATGGGAGCGCTGAATCTGTCAGACAGTATGTAGCTCTCAGATTATCGGCCAAGAAAACTGTCTCCCGTTGACAAAAATCTTACTGTCAATGCCTGTAAATGGCTCGTAGGTGAAATAGGACGAGGGTGATGATTGAACATGAAGATTAATTAAATTGTATTAGACAAATAGATATTATTTTGGTAATCTTAGATTCATAGATTACATGGACGCTACGTCCCTGGATCTCATAAAGATGTGTATTTATTGTTGAGATACTCGAAACATTCCTCCTCCAATCCCACCTCCCTCTCCCCCACTTTTCCAAACAGGCCTTCTTCCTACCCTGAACGTGCGGTTGGTTTTGATTTGCTGCGCAGTGTGTCCCCACCTCGTCCACATGGCCTAACCCGTGGACAAGGGGAAGCAATCGGGAAAAATCTCCACGTCTATCGCGAAGGTTGCCATGGCGTCATGTGGAGACGATGACCCGATGATCCCACTAAGTCTAGGCATGGGGTACATGAGTTTCAGATTCTTGACATCCATGAAGAGTGGAGGATGGGGGTGGGGTTTGGGGATGAGGGGTGGGGAATTGTCAGCTGGGCACAGAGTTACGTCCTTAAGGGACGCATAGATGGCAAGATTCTTTTTTAAAAGCGCAGTTTCGAAACAAACTAGATCTACGTTGGGATGATAAAATAAATAAATGGTACTGTCACCACCATTAAGCGTTTTATATTGGAAACAGCATTAGATTTTATCAATTTTGTAGTTTCTAGAAGGAATGCGATCTCTCTTCGCTAGAAATTCTAGTAACTACCTTCCACTTTCCAGCCTCTTTATTCAATTTATTATGTACTAATGGAAAAAGCAGACTCTCCGAAATGAGTTATCACTCTCGGCAAAGGAATTAGACTCATCGTGTTGATTTAAACTAAAATACTTTAGAAGTGATGGTAGTAGAAGGAAGAGTAGCAGTCGTCCTCTGCAAGAATCGGTCACTGTTTTGACGTTGTAGCAACAGCAGTACTTAGTAGAGTGGTATTAGCAGCAGCAGCAGCAGGAGTAGGAGGAGGAGTGGTTGTGTCATTTGACAACAGAAATCGCAGTTATTGAAATTATTATATTATTATTATTGCTATTATAGCATTAATAGTAGTAGTATTATTGTAGTTTTAACTAAAAACAATATTAATGGCTAGCGCTATCGCAGCTGCAGCTAGTAGTAATAATCGTGAATGTAGGAGTGTAAACAGTATTTGCAGTTGCTATGATTTTGTTGTTGCTGAGCGTGTATTTACTCATAACAAGATAAAGGTTCCCAACCCTGAAGTCGCCTTGTGGATTTCCCCCTTGTTCTTGCGTGGTTTGTTGTGAAAACGCATACATCTACAACTAGCAGGTGGTCAGCGATCAGCCATGAAGTACTGTAGGTGCGAAAGCATAGAGTGACGCAGACTGTCCCTGTCATCTGCCGGACGACGCGACACAGCAGCAGGTTTGCAAGAGACTAACGAAGTGAAAGAACACCTAGCGAGAGTTCAGAACACGAGAAAGGAACGAAACAAAAGTTATATGGAACGACAAAACAAAACGTCAGTTTTTTTTTTTTTTTTGTACCAATCTTTAGGTAGGTTACTTCATAATCTGTGTGGGATCACTTTATCCAGTCAAAATTTTAATATGTATTTTTTAGCTCGAGACTGGAATTTGGAATGGTTGCCTGAGTGTTTGGGCCCTCCATGCATACCTTCCAAATACAAATAATAATCTAGATGCGGATAGTAATCAAAATACTGATATGACTATCGCATTTTGTCGCTTCTTTTAGGTATGAAGATGCCAATAACACCTGGCATAAAAGTATGCAATTTTAAATAGTCCCTATAGAATCAGAAAACTGGCCATGAAGAGGGGGAGAAAGGGGTTGGATTTGTGTCAAAATTTGGAGGGAGTGCTAAACAACATGTTTGGAAAGTATTTTTGGCATGTAGCCAACAGTGAAAAAAAACAACATTGGCATCTTTAGACCCTTTGGAATGTATATATATACTAAATAGTGTATACTGTTTGTGTATGGAAGTAGCTAGTAGTAGTACAATGAATAGATGGAAACATCCAGAAGAGCCAGATTTCGAGGTGAGAGGGAACCCCGCTGCAAATATTACGGTCACACACGTGGCTAAGTTACACCGGAAACTGACAAGGGGTTAATTCCCCTTACGAGAGGGAGATAATCCCACAGATAAACCAGTAACAAGAGGGGAGTTATCGGTCCGATCTCGACCACTCCGGGCGAGACTAAGTGTTTCCGAGTTTCGCCACGGTCAGTTTGCGACAAAATAACACAACACAATGGCGGGGAAGGGGTTTTAGGGNGGGGGGGGTCGATGGGAAGTGTAAGTTCGTAGATGGAATTTATACATTGTCATGCATTTCCTGGCTCGTCACCGAGAATCAGGAAATAGACCCAGGAAATCGATGATGAGATTTTGGAAGTTGTTTATATATTGCTAAGAAAGAGTTAATGAGGCTGGGACGATTTGCCGTTCTATGAACAAGAATGGGGAGGAGTGTGGGGGTGGGGAGGTAGGCGTTCCCACGCACTAGACTAACTCGCAGCTTTATGGTGCAAGGGATCTGTCCAGCTATCGAGACTCAAGAAGAGGGGCTGGGTTTCAGGAAACAGATGATCAGATTTGAAGATTGTTCAGAAAGAACCAAAAAGAAGTGATGAGTAGTGTGACGGTTTGCCTTTTCATGACTAAGAAAATGTGTGTAAATGGAGGCGGAGAGAGGTTGGTACTTAGGAATAACTGTCAGCTTTTAACGGGAATGTTTCTACTCTGCTATTGTGTCTCAGGAAGAGTGCTTGGAAAACGATGATCAGATCTGGAAGTTGTTCAGCGCGAATGAGAAGGAGACCATGAGTGGTGGGCCCGTTTCCTTTCCCATGGTCAAGAAGGGTTTGCATGGTAAAATCCCTGTACAGCCATTGTTGAAGGTTTGTAAAACGAGTGTCGTGAACTATAACAGGTCGAAATGGCGAGTAAGGAAATATTTTCGTGACAGGAAACGTATTTAGAAATGCTCATTTGGATAACGTAAGCATCGTAGTAGTGTGTCGAAAGGTGGTTGTTCAGTGAATGATTGATGAGGCGTAGAATATTTATGAGGCCTTTACTTTTAGGAAGATCAAGTTTTAAAAGGAAACCTGAGCACGGAACTGGTCTTCTCGTTTTACGTTCATATCGCCGTCATCATTATTATCATCATCGTCGTCATCATCATCATCATCATCGTCATCATCATCCATCACCATCATCATTATCCTCAGCAAAACGTGAATTTGAAATAAGGATAGCAATGTCTAATGTTACATACATTGCTTTTCTTTTTTTTTTTTGTAGAGCTTTGTCAGAATCAATACGCCTGCAGCCCTTGCAATATAGGATTTGGAAAGGGGAAAGTGGAGCGAGGGTCAGGGGGCTTCCAGAGAAAGAAAGGCTTTTCATTGACAAGAATAGGATATATGAATCCCCAATCAATGGTTTTATAAGGAAGGGCGCACGAAGGTAGTCATGGCCCTGGACAGAACATGCACTCAGTACTGACGCTGTATTTAAAGAAAATGCCTCAAAGTTTTTGGCTAACTCCCCTAGGTACGTCTTGAATGTGGCCGAGGAAGTTGTACTAAGATAACAGCCACAGCAACGGCTGCAGCAACACAGCAGGATAAAAAACAGTGAAGCGGTATAGACTTCCAAAAAGTGACCAGATTCCAGTTCCATATCTCGATCAGAGAAAAAAAGAGGGCAACGCTTGATAGTTGCTGGCTTTTCTCTTATCGTTCAGCCCAGTCCTAGCAGGTCCACAACCACAAACGTTTTCTTTTCATCAAGACAGGCAGATCAAGTGATTAGTCTTCAGCCTAGGTTTAAAATCCCCTAAAGTATCCTAACTTTTGTCAATGTCTCTGGCATGTGGTAACAAGTAAAGCCAGACCCCTTCCACGCTTTGGGTTGTCCGGACACCCGCCGTTCCAATTCCTATTGTTAGTTCCCTCCTCCTTACCAAGATTTGCTATAAGCTTTTCATGTCTATTCTCTAGCTTTTCATTCATACAGCGGGTTTACAGGCACTGAGGCAGTAAGAAACGAAAAAATGTTTACACTGGATAGGAAACTCTTTTGAGAAGAACGAAACAACATAAGATCTTTCGGGGAAGATATCTCGGTATGAACAGGCAGTTTACGGCATTACAAACTGAGATATGTTTACACTTGGTTATACTGTACATGGCTCTGGGTCATGTCACTGACTTGTGTCAAGTGAGACCCTGTCATCGGCGCCCGTCAACATCTCTCTTTAAGCGCGGTGGGTATTGTCTACGAGTATTGCCGTATCTCTTGCAGTACATCTTGAGACATACGACTTGTTTGCAACTGATACTACTATCCTCAAATCTTTGATCAAATTTTATCTTCGAATTAAAGAGATGGGTTAAGAGACATGGAGTCATTGAAGAAGAAGACGACGGGAGATACAAAAGACGAGCGACCAATCGCCACAATCGCTCCGTTTTTCAGCACTTTCGGCGTTATCTTAGATAAACTACTTCACGATTTCGGAATTATGCGAAGCGATATGTGTACGTTGTTCATCGCTTTCGCCCCGTTCATAGTTGTTTAATTTCGGATCAACAATCTTCGTGAACAAACAAGGGATCTATTTCAATGGGACAATGCACCGGAAGAGGATGAGCCGTCATCTTGATTGCGCTTGTGAGGGACCGAAGTTTGAATGTAGTTTTGATAAAACTTTTACGATCTGACAAGGGATCATAGGCAGTGGCGTCGCGTTGTTCGAGCCTATGAGGTGAAGGCACTTCAGTCTCTCTCCCTCTTCCAACTGTAGATAAGAAGATGCCAACAGTGCCTGGCATAAAAATATGCAGTTTTAAATACCTAGTCTCTATAAAATAAAAAAAAAAAACTGGCCATAGGGAGGAGGGAAAGGGTTGGTTTTGAACTTCAAAGGCTTAGATAGATGCAAATACATTTTGTAGACTCAGAATAGATTAGGTTTAGCCACTCAAGTATAACATTTGTGGTTGTTGCTAAGTGGGAAAGGTTACCCTGTTTACTGAGTAAAAAGGCCTAAAATATTGGGTAGTCTGTTTCACCCTGCCTAAGTTCTCAAAATGTAATAGGTTTAGGGGCATTTATCTTTGGGTCAAAATTTGGAGGGAGGAAGAGCAAAACAGCATATTTGGAAAGTATTTTGGCCTGGGATTCCTTGACAAGTTAATGTGAGGTGTAAAACCTTATAGCCAACAGTGAAAAAAAAAACATTGGCATCTTCATACCTGTAATAAACTGATAAGAATTAACAAAATAAAGAACAATAGTAACAAAATATTTCAATAAAATATGACCCGTTTTCTCGAGTCAGTAATTTAAATTGCAGCGGCCGAGCAGAGATTACGACAATCTAGAGTCGAAATTGGTGTTCATGGTTGCAAGTGAGAGTTTGCGATGCTTGTTAACCCTGACATCTGATGTTTTTTATTGTATAAGCATAATAAGTATTATAGTTATAGTTTGTCAAAATGCGTTAAATTTGACGTTATTTTAAGAACCCGCTGAAAAGGGTATTTTTAAAGACATCGCATAACCTCTGATTTGACGTAATATCATTACCACCACTATACTACCATCATCATTAGTTGCAGCAGCAGCAGCAGCAGCAGCAGCAGCAGCAGCAGCAGCAGCAAGAACAACAACAATAACATCAACACTATTTTATTAATAATCACAATAACAAACAGATTCATACAAAAGTAGACCAAGCAAACCACCCATTTTCAAAACAAAACACTATAGTGACGTTTTGTAGTTTAATTTCGATTACTGTCTGTACAATAGCATAGTTACATACTTCAGAAAGATGATACTAACTACAGCTGATAGGCACAAAATTCTTTAAAACGTGAAATGTCCTTTCTAAACAATGCCAGCCTGTGGATTTGTGAGAAAAAAATAACACAAGAAAATGGCTCTAGCTAGACTTTCTAGGAGATATAGAACTTTGTGGGGTTTGTACAGCATTTTACTAAGGTGCAATTGCAGCAGTGACTAAGCAACTTTCCTTGCTGATCTAGATCTACTGGTGTCTTATTCAATATTCTTGCATAGTGTTATATTTTGACGTAAACAACATCAACAACAACAACTACAACAACAACAACAACAACAACAACAACAACAAGAAGTCCGAAAGCCTATCTCAAGGAAATGGAACACGAGACATAAATAAAGGGACACAACTTAAAAAATGTCTGATTTTACACTAAAATCACTGTTTCTCCTCTTCGCAAAACTAGTCTATATTTGAACGTAGTTAAAGAGAATAGATTTAAATATGATCACGGATTATGTCGGCCCTGTTGCCGTATACATAGTCTATACGTGAATATACGTACTGCGTTAACTACGCTGAATACCACTCGTGTGTTTGGGAGTTTCCCCTGGTTACCGCAGTGCGTTAACTTACGTAAAGATTATGCATACGACCACTGGTCTTTAAATTTACATGTGGAGTGGATATAGAGTAGATAGTCTCAGAGTATCCTGCTCTGCACTAGACCTCCAAGAAATGCTTATGATGACTGTATGATAAAGCCCAGGCGCTCAGATCATATCAGTAACCCTGTATAGATGAATAAGAAAGACAGTGTCATTAGTATAATAGACACGGTTGAATTGAATATTTCTTACGCAGAAATTGAATTGAATTGAATATTTATCACGCAAAAAATTGAAATTGCAGCTCTTGCAAGAGCAAAGGGCTCTAAGATCAAGGTTACCATTTTCAACAAAGCAAGAAAAGATGTTACTGAGAAAACTACAGAACATCGTAGGCCTTTTCATAATGTACTTAATACCAAGCAGGGGCTGGCAGATATATAATAATACCATCTTCTACCGCGGATTGTTATTTGTGTATTCATTCCGTCTCACTACTTTATAGTCGGGTAGGTATATGAAAAAAACAACAACCAAACACTCGAAACCTTGAATCGTAAACCGGTGAGAAACGTTTTGATATAATTTACTGGGGGTGCAGTTGTATATCTACCCGACTATTGAGATGGTGGAATAAGTTACCGGGGGACCCAAAGCATATGAAAACATTATGGTCACGAGTGGAAACGCAGAATTGAAACCAGTACTTACTCACCATTACTAATACCAAACTGCAGTTCTCAATTATTACAGTAAGGACGATAGCAACGATAACAGTAAATTAGGCCTACTAGCAACAGCAATGCATTAACAACAACAACAAAAAACAATACCACAAAAAAGCAATAAACTACAACTGTTAAGCAGTATATAGTGGCAACAACGGCAAACAGCAACAACTATAACATAATATTAACTGAAGAACAGAACAGCATCATCATCATCAGCAGCAGCAGCAACAGTACCAGCGGCAGCAGCACCACCACCAACAGCAGCAGCAGCAACAATAACAACAACATCGTCGATAGACGATGAAAACCTAATGTCTTGATTATATTGAAGACGGGACGAAGGGAAGAGCGAAGTTTACTGTAAAGGCCTGGAAATTATTTGTACATTAATACTATACTTACGTGGACGTGCAGCAAGTCCCTGAAGGAAAAAAAAAAGTTAGGAAAGTTTTTTCTAGTTTAACCGTAAACTTAAGTTCTCAGGTGTGAGTGAAGTCAAAGACGACAGATAAATACAAACAAGTGGAAGACATGAAAAAAAAAAATCAAGTTAAAAGTAGACATGCAAGCTGGACACGTGGCGAGATTCCGACGAAGGGAAGTAATGATGAAAAATGCCAAGATTTCATGCAGGTTATTTCCCTTAGACCGTAGATCTGATTGCCCTAATCTAATCTTTACGGCTGAGAAAGGAAGGGATTCATGGCAAAACGCGATATCCACCATCATTTGACCGTCATCTGTATTCATACGGGCGTGACAGCATCTTTTCACTGTAGATTTAATGTTCTTGAATAGGCAAGAGGACTTCATTGTAATGAATATTTTACCATACAAACACCCATATTTAGATTAATCGTTTTTTATATGTGTACATGGAAAAGATGGTTAGAGTGCTTTCATTTGATGCAGCCCACTGTATTTTGTCGTGCAACATCTCAGATCCTTTCAAAGAATTCGCGATTCCATCACAAAGTGTTTTGACGATTGAAAGTCATAAAAAGGAAGTATCCAGAACAAAAGGAAGACATAATACGCAAAACAATAACAATACATTTATTAAGCTCAGACAACTATCTGTTGTAGATGAGCAAACCATAACAATATTCTTAAAAAGCAATTCATATTCTACCCTCTCTCTCTCTCTCTCTCTCTCTCTCTCTCTCTCTCACCCGTTTCACATCAAATATAGCAGTAAAACCACGTTAAGCCGTCTACCTAAAATTTATATATATATGTATTAATATATGTATATTATATGTATTTTAATGACATATGTATGTCATATATATGTATTGTATATGTATTATATGACGAAATATTATGAGCGTTTTGAGATCACGAAATCCTACTGTGACTGGAAATTACATTCTTTGACAACAACAACAACAACAACAACACCACCAATAACAACAACAACAGCTACAGTACCAACAGCAACAAATGGAGAAATGAGTGACTAAAACTTACTTCCAACACGACAGATTCCAAGGCTTACAAGCTGTGATGCTGTACATGTGAGGGCGCATTCACTTGACGCAGGAGCGTCGTAGAACTGACAAGCTGAGGGGAGTATGCAATAACAGCAAGATTAGTAGCCCCAGTACTACGGGTGGTGGTTGTAGTTGTGAAGGTGTTAGGTGACAAAGTGGTGGTGGTGATGGTGATGGTGGTTTTGGTGGTGGTGATGGTGGTGGTGGTGATGGTAGTGGTGATGGTGGTAGTTTTGGTCGTTGTGATGGTGGTGGTGGTGATGGTGGTGGCGGTGATGATGGTGGTGGTGGTAGCTGTTAAAGTGTTGGAAGACAGTGTGGTGGTGGTGGTGGTGGTAGTTGTTAAAGTGTTAGAAGACAGCGTGGTGGTGGTAGTGGTGGTGGTAGTAGTTGTTAAAGTGTTAGAAGATAAAGTGGTAGTGGTAGTGGTGGTTGTTACAGTGTTAGAGGACAGTGTGGTGGTAGTAGTTGTTAAAGTGTTAGAAGACAGTGTGGTGGTGGTGGTGGTGGTGGTAGTAGTTGTTAAAGTGTTAGGAGATAAAGTGGTGGTGGTGGTAGTTGTTAAAGTGTTAGAAGACAGTGTGGTGTAGTTGTTAAAGTGTTAGAAGACAGTGTGGTGGCGGTAGTTGTTAAAGTGTTAGAAGACAGAGTGGTGGTAGTAGTTGTTAAAGTGTTAGAAGACAGACGGTGGTGGTAGTTGTTAAAGTGTTAGGAGACAGAATGATGGTGGTGGTGAATGTGGTGGTGGTGATGGTGGTATATAAAGTAAAAGTATCAGCTAAAGATGACAACCTTAGGGGATTTATAACAGAAGCATGACTGATACCAGTGCTAAGGGTGTCGGTTGTAGTTTTTATAGTGTTACAAGACAAAGTGGTGGTGGTGGTGGTTGTGGTGATGGTGCTTTGGGCTGCTGCTCCTGATGATGCTGATGGTGGTGCTGTGATGGTGTTGATAGTAGTAGTATATGAAGTAGAGGTTTTAGCAATGGGAAGTTTGTTTTTCTTGTTGTTTTTTGTTTGCGTGGTTCTACTCATTATAAATCATCCTCCGGGGCAGGCTGGTCATATACTAAACGCTGTTCTTGTTCAGAGTGCTAGTGATTAACTAGAGTTAACTAGAGCACAAGTCTATAGATCTCTTGTAAAAAGATTCAAAACTGACGAAATCTGGTCTCTTGAGTAAGATAAAGAAAGGGAAGCTAAAATATTCTGGTCACATGAAAATACTGTACATGATTTCATAGAAACACTTGTTCCAGAAAGTACACAGCGAGGAAAATGTAGCTTGGGCAACAAAGAAGGGTTGACAAAGCACACATATTAAAGGGGTCGTGGATACAGGACAAAATAATATTACAAATGCATGGGCTTTCAGAGACACGTTCAAGATCGGTATGATGTACATAGGGCAAGTTCAAAAGAAGAAAGAAAGAGAAGAAGAAGAAGAAGAAGAAGAAGAAGAAGAAGAAGAAGAATAAGAAGAAAAAGAAGAAGAAGAAGAAGGAGGAGGAGGAGAAGAGGAGGAGGAGGGAGAGGAGGAAGAAGAATATCAATAACAAGAACAAGAACAAGAAGAATGAGATGTCTATGGATAGTGCAGCTCTGTAACCTGGGTTCAAATAAATGAATTGAATTGAAGAACACAATCATCTTCCCTGTCCGACCAGTGATCATGTTATAAAAGGTTTACTGTTGTAACTCAACAGATAGTGAGCAATGAAAGTGTCGTAAAAAGTAGACTAGACAATAAGGATGGTGGTAAGGATGATGGTAGCTTAAGAGAAGAAGAGGTAGATAGAAGCAGAAGGAGAAGAAGTGACTTTGCGGGATACTGCTGACTACTGACTATACCTAAGTATTTACTTACCGAAGTTGTTGCATAGGCGCAGGCCAAAGAATGGCTGAGTATAGAAACTGTAGTAAAGTCTGCAAAAGTTCGTCTCGCCATTGGCACATCCTGAGAGGTTAAAATGGTATGTGTTCAGTGCACGTAATACATAAATAAACCACAAAGTAAGTCCAAGCTTCTGTGAGGCAGTCTTTTGATATCAAGTTTCCATGGCTACTGTAATATTCCATCTTTAGTTAGGGGGAGGAATGTGAGCCCAGTCTGATACTTTTTTAGATGTTACATATTATTTTAGGGAAGTGTGTCACCAGGGATTTTACCAAATTACTGTGAATGATCAATTTTGAGAAGATGGGCCGAAAAAAAAACCCACACTAGAAATTTCCTGTCCCTGCCGGGAATCGAACCTGGGTCTCTCAGCTTGCAAGTCTGAACGTGTTACCACTACACTACAGGGACGCTAACTTCACAGCAATTGAACTCTTAAATACCTACTGCCTGAATATGTTCCCTAACTTCCATGTCCGAGCCTAGTGCTCATCCGTGACCCTGACACACTTCCCGACTGCTCACACTACATTTGTATGGTCCCTGCGGCGTCGCAAATGGGGACGTCTTTGTATTCTGTGGACAAACCTTAGAAAAGGGTACGTTTTTTGGTTGGTGTGCGCCATTCACAGTTAGTAAGGATGCACACATGCTTCAGTTTTGTTAGAGATGTGTGGCATTTTGTACAAAACAGGAAGAAAAAGATCGGCAACATGGCAGCAACCATCGACGGTTTCAAGTTTGTTAGTAGAACATCTTATTAACGGCTTTGTGTCGGAGGAGGATGTGGTAAGAATCAACGGTGGTCTGTATGCTAATAAACGAGGCAGAGTCGCAAATTAATGCATTGGTTTCTGTCTCTTCCGCATTAGTCTAGTCATCTTGGCGTGCCTGGAATCTGATATTTCCTTTGTTAAGGAAACAGTGTGGCTTCCCATTCTGTCAAATTGCAGGAACCAAACAAACGTAGCCCAGATAAGGAATAACAACACGAGAAAACGAGATGGAGAAAGGCAAGTTGAATCCAAGCAAGGCTGAATAAATTAACGTTTATATATGTCTAAGGATTGACAAGGCAGTTATGGGCGTAAACAGAAGGTGAATTTAGCGGTGAGCGTAACGACAGTGATGTTGCTGCTGATCAGGGCTGGTCCGAAGTGAAATAATCTGAACGCAGTTCGTGAACTAAAGTGCAGTTCACGTGAACTTCATATGAGCGTAAAAGCTATTTTGGACGGATTGATCTGGATTTGAACTGTAGCTACTTTGGGTGTTTCTTCTGAACTTTAGTTTTCTACCTAAATGTCAATCAGTTCTGTTCACATCCACCTCGAAAGTCAGACCGGAATGCTTCCTTAGAAAACCTAAAGCAACTAATCTGATCTGAAAACAACTCAGTTTTCATGGAGCTGAGCTGAACTTCATCTTAGGGTTTTTTCCCTTAGTTAACTAAATTTGATCTGAGCTGACTTTTTTGGTGAACTTGCCCAACCCTCTGCTGATCAGTGTGCTCGATTTCGCCGTAATTCAACCTTTTCTCTACCCCCTTTTCTTTGTTAAACAATGACACATGCTCACTCATTTACGGCGAAATCAAGTTCGTTCCTGCTGATAACGGTGATATCACAATACTGAAGAACATAAAAGGGATGAAAATGGTGACGACGAATTAGTAAATTTTAATAATTCCTTATAACCTGGGGTATTTTATACAGTTCTGGTGCACAAGGAATGACTTTCATGTACATGTGACCTCTATGTATAAAAGATGCTGACGACTGTGATGAGAACAATGATGTTGACGACCGTCATAATGCTGATGATGACTTCTTGCAAATCTTGATTTTCATGACAGCTTTTTGATTCTTCTTACTAATCTGTCCAACACGTTATCTTAATTGTTCAACATCAACAGTAACGAGTTTGATGGGGTGGT
>JAWQUT010000051.1:1790783-1814083 GCA_033807755.1 Ellobium chinense | reverse complement strand
TCGCAAATCCCAGGCTTACTGACAATTGGAAATAAAGAATTTTATATCTTTACAACTCCACCGTCTTTTTCAGTGTCCTCTCCTCATTTTGTTTTCCCCTCTCACTGTCTAAGTTTCTTTTTATATTTCCAGGGTCTTTCTTCTTTGTCCTCTCGACCGCCACTTTCCTCAAGGTAAGAAAAAATAAAAATTCTCAGATGTTTTTTTTTTTTCATTCATCCGTTCTTTCTAAACAATTCTCCGACATCCCCTTCCATACGCTTTATCCCCCCTCCCCTCCTCTCCTTTTCCGATTTTTCCTCCTCCTTCACTGTCTCTCCTCTTGATGCACATTTTCGAACACCAGTATCCTAATGTTGGCCGAGGAAGAAAGAGAACTCTTTCTTTCTAACTCGATGTCCCTTCTTCTTCTTCTTCTCTCTCTCTCTCTCTCTCTCTCTCTCTCTCTCTCTCTCTCTCTCTCTCAATGTCTCTTTCTCCTCTCAGTATTATTTTGAAAGACTAGTATCCTAACCCTCTCCCCGAAAGAACAGGAAGGAATTCAGAGCCTCATCAAGACAGGAGAGAAGAATGGAGTCTCCATCTCAAGAGGTTAAATAATGAATAGAAAGGGAGACAGAGAAGATCCTAACACTACGCCACTCCAACCCCTTTTTTTATTCTCTCGACAAACTTCGCTCATGGACGATATTTCCTCGAATACGAGTCTGATTCGAATACATTAGGATCCCGAATAGAATTCAATAACGGAACAGATTCCAAATGGTCTCTGAGAATAACAGAGATCACCAGCTGGGATAACATGGCTGCGTTTTCCTACCTTATAGTGAAAGTTCGGTTCCTTGACTGTTTTTCTCTATGTAGCACCCACCAAAAATCCTCCTTTGACAGTTTACATAATCGAGTGCACTGCTGAAACCGACTTTTCGAGCTATCAAAAGGTTTTCTGAAGTTGAATTTAAATGAAAATGAATTTAAATTAAATAACAAAAAAAGCAACAAATGTATGCCTTGAAAAACAATAACAACGCTTTCTTTAACATGGAAAACTCACCAAGCTTTCACTGCACGTAAGAACGACAAGCGCCTTACATAGTGTCGTATCTGTAGCATGGAATTCTAAAGCTAATGAGCTTAGAATTACTATGGAATCGATTCTAGTCACGTCTGATACAGGGCCAGTTCCGCCCACCCCACTCACATCCAGGGCTTCTGTCCCTGATCAAGAATTGATGAATATCCCAAGGAGACCTCTAGCGGCAGCGCCCTCTTTAGGGACTCTTGAGATGATTGGACGCATTGTTGTCGGAAGATGGACGTTAATTTCTCGATAATTTCGAGACCCCAGGGTATCCAGCAGGAGAATTTCCAAGAAAAAATGCGTTATGTCAATACAAGGAAACGACAAGTTTAGTAAAAGAAGTGATTCTTTTGTCTTAGGGTGGTTTTGCATAGGGCTACAGTATATCGTGCAACATATTTCAAGACAAAGCCGTGTTTGACTGAGAGAAACACTTATTGTCATTTAAGATGCTTGCCAATGTGAAGTAAATTTTAGAGATTTGTCACTATAAATACATCCACGTGTACCATATACACTTGCTGTATTTACATGCACTTTATACTGTACATATTTAGTACATTCCTCTTTCAAGCGGTGTTAAATTGATAGAAACACCGTCACCCTAGCTACTGTACAATGTTAAAGAATTTTATCAACTACAGATACCATTGTGTCATATTATGCGAGATCATTGCTATTCCCGTTACAACTACCGCAACATGTATGCAAAATAGTATTTATATGTATAAACATAACCCTACCCCGAGGGGCAAGTAGGTGTTCTACATATGGACAAAAATCTTTGCCATTAAATTTTGACAAAGCCTTCGTTGTTCGCTGAAAACTGATGTACCTTCACACTTTAATGGTACAGTATTTGCCCTAAAGACATCTGTGAAAAGAAGCGCTTTATTTAAGAATTTTTGTTTGAGAAGGATCACTCAGTGCTAGGTGTCTGTCCAATACTACCATCACGAACACGACAAAGTTTGAACTTACGTTGGTCCAGTAAAGTTCCTTACTGTTAGCGATCATTGGCATAAATTACATACGTTTTGTAAGCTATTTGGTACATTTTTTAAAACAAAAATACAGAACGCAGCTTGTTATCAATGAGGGTGTGCTTCTGGTAACATCCATTCCGCCTATCATTTGAAACAGGGAATGATGCGGGAATGAACTGGTTGTTTTCAGTGGCACCCACATCTACCACAGCCTAAAGACAAGACAGATGATATAAATATTGAATATAAATGCGTGGTTACTTGGGATATTCCCTCATGACCATTCGAGAGCTTTTAGTTTCAATTTCGGTTCTCTTACTGAACGTTAATTCAGAATTAGGGCATTTTTCTGGTGTCACTATCGTACTGTCTGCAACGAACTAGACGTGAAATTCACAGCTTATTCTAATGTTTAATGTGCAGTATTTTCGTATTATCAGGAAATGCTAACTGCCTACCTCTGAAGACACGTTCTCTGATTATAAACGTTGCAAGGTGAATTCAGAAGTTCTCTTTCTCCTTGCCCGTGTTATGGCGAAAGGTAGTGCCTCAGTCATGACATAGCATTACTCACATACAGTGCAAGTCTGCATGGTTGCTGACCGTAATGATGACATAAAAAAGCTGCGAATATATGTTGCTTGGCATATTTCTTATTGTGCCCTAGAACTGCATTTAATGAATAAGTAAGTAATTAGAATTATAACTCATTTTCAGAGGTCGAAGTCCTTTTACTAAAAAAAACTACTTACAGCTATACAAAGTGAAGCTTTGCTAACAGAACCAGTCTTGAGACGAATGAAAGCTTGCGCATTAACGATGAGATCTCTTACCATGGTGAAAATTACATAAGCTCTGCATGCTGAAAGCTACTAAAGGTACATTTAGCACCGATGCAATAATGTAATTCGTGCGATGGAGAGAGATCGTTCATGTTCAAGTTCTTAAATATTATGCATAATATGTGGATTGTGATGATCATTCTCTGGAACAAGATGAAACCAGTGACGTCTGAAACAATCGGCCGAGCTAACCAGGTGGCCAGCCCAGTATATCACAGGCACCGGTTTATCAGGGTTTTACCGTAAACCCCTCATCTTCATTCAAACTTTTGATACCATGATAATCTTCCTCCCAAATAAATTAAGGACAAACTAGTGATGCAGTCGGGGCGGCAGACATGTGGAAGGGAGACCAAAACCCGCCCATCTCTGTCTCATTTCCACAATCGCGAGACTTCCCAAACGAGATTTTTCCTGATTAGCCTCCCTTAATCTCTCGGCGCATGCGTGCAGCGGTGATTAGCTGTCACTTCTTCTTTAGAGTGATAGCCCGTAGACCAAGGTCGTGTGCTGAAACTCATGAAAAAGGTCTTTTCATTCGGTCTTGAAATTCACGCTTTCTGGAATGGCCAAAGATGATAGAAAACCGGCCAGACAGACTGAGAGTCTGACAAAGACAGACCGCCAGAGAGATAAAGTGGGCCTTTTATGAATAAACCTACTTTCAGTTTTTCATATACGTTCGGTAATAAAATAAGCCAAGGAAAACGATTCAATTGATTTATAGCTCAATATTGAGTAAACAATGACCTAAAAAAAAAAGGATAAGATAGAGGAAAAGGAGGAGAGGAGGAGAGAGAAATGCAAGACAATGAGGGAATGCGTGTGGCGGAGGAAGGGGGGCACAAATGAGAAGTCTTTACATACAACTATAAAATCAATATGTCTCGCAGCCAGTCAAAATGATCTTAACGTCGCAAGTCAAGGAACAAAGACACTGGATTTAGAAAGTGGTGTGTATCTTCCATTATCGATCTTTCGTTGGCTGCAGAAATTAAAAGTAAAATCATTTCACTACATAAACATGTGATTTCATGGGCGAGTATGAAGTTTTGTTTTTTCTGAAAATTAATCGTTAACCCTGATTTTTTTTGTCCTGAATTTCCACAGTTGCACAGTTGTTTCCTCCCCTCCTTAAAAATACCACATTACCAGCCTGATGCCAGGTTTTTTTTTTATTTCATCCATTAAATCATGTGCTTGCAATAAGCTTTAATATGCTATCAGTAATTGATATAATCAAAATGTGACAGTCTGACTGGCTCTTGAACATACAGAGTACTATTTAAAGTATTCCGTCAGTTAGTTCAAACTAGCACGATGTTCAGTCTACATAACCTAAAACAATGATAATTCTGCTGTTTATGAATATACGTATGTATATATATACAAAATTAAGATAAGACCGAAGCTTCCCTCAGAGACATTTGGCCATTAAATTCTTCAAAGTTTTAAAGCATATATCGCCAAAAAAGACCTGCGAGATTGCTGCATGTATGTGCTTTTTATGGTTTCATCATCGCATCATAGGCTCCTCCCACGGCAAAAGTCCCCATACGATTATCAGCCACAAATTTTCATAAGCTAATCTCCTCACACGACCCTTAGAGACTCTTCCCTTTGTGACGTTCTAAGAGGGGGTCATGAACGACCATCGGACACCAAATCATGCCAAATGTCACTTCTACACCAAAGAAACTCAATTGTATCACCTTTCCCGACAGGGGACATCACGACCCCCCACTTCATTTTCTCTGCGCCTTTTGGACAAAAGGATCTTAACGTGTGGAAAGGCTCCCAACAACGGTGTCGCATATTACAGGTGAAATCGAATTTTTATTTCTCTTTCAACCACCTTGTCCCCTTCTCTCTAACCAATGCTCATGAGATTTCTATGAAGTAGGGGTCAAGCTTTTAACCTTAGAATCCTTAACAGATTTCAGAGCTCCCCATCATAGTCCCTAATAAGTCAGTCTCTCTGATGGGGTCGAGATCTTGGCCCAGCCCAAACCGCGCGTCAGTTTTGAAGCCAGATTTCAAGCGGACAATCGCTTCTTTCACCCCAAGCCCTTTCTCTTTGAGTGGTACCTGGAGGACAATGTTAGTCCAACCTCCGTTGTCGGATCTGGGTGTTCTTCTGCCGTGAGTACAATGTTGAGCACAATGTCTCTGGACGCAGATGATACAGCGCACAATGCTCACAATGAAAATATTTGGACAGGCGAAGCGGTGAAGACTCTCGAAATACACATTGTTGTCGTTTTCTTTATTGGGGCGGGGACTCCTAGCATGCCTGCAGGGTCAGTTTCGAGCCGCTGGTGTAGATCTTTCTAGCCGTGTGCCATGGGCTATTTGCTAGCAGGAAACACGTTCTAGTTGAGCTTGATGGAGAAGTCTTTGATTCTAAAGATTCTGATTCTAAATGTTTTTGTTTTGGGATCTTCTGCGTGTGGACATAGCATTAAACGAAGCTTGAAATAATTTTAATGGCTGTACAGTACCTGTCATGCACCATGTGTTTTTCCAGAGTGGGAAATTTCAAAGTTACCATTATCGTCGTTGTGGTTGTCATCATCGTCATCGTCATCCTCATCATCATCATCATCATCATCAATATAATAATGATCACTTTTAAGACCAGTAGCAACAGTTAGAACTGGCTACTGAAAATTAATTGGAAGCAATACATACAATGAGCATACTTGAAACGTTCTTGGTCACATCTCTCTGTTGCTCTCATGCAGTCTCTCTTTCTCACTCTCTCTGTCTCTCTCTCTCTCTCTCTNCTCTCTCTCTCTCTCTCTCTCTCTCTCTCTCTCTCTCTCTCTCTCTCTCTCTCTCTCTCTCTCTCTCTCTCTCTCTCTCTCTCTCTCAACCTGCGTGTCTTTACCTCTTGCTAATTATCTGCTCATTATTTCCTACCCACACCTAATTTATTCACTCCAGACACGTCCCTCATCAAAATTACTCCTCTGAACATTCGTTACTTTGTCGAAAACTAGGACAGAACATGAAGTCAGGGCATTTGTGCAAACAGTGGGATAAAACTGTCTTTTGTAGACCATGTTTCAAACAGAAACACCGGACTAACACAAAAGAGAGAGAGAGGATTCTGAGAAACGAAAAGCCAGTGCAAACATCAGAACCAAAGAGAAGGAGATTACAATACACGAGAACAGGAGGCTGAAAAACAGGACTTCATGTGAGTTGACTTGCAACGAAGCTCCTTAATCCTCCAGGGTTCATTTACATTCTTTTAATTTCGACGAGATTCAGTCCAACACCATCTCCTTGAATCATTGCTACCAGAGCAGGCCAGATCATGTAATAACGTTCTCATCTCCCCAAAAAAGCACTGCACACTGCATGGTGGCACTATTATGTTAACTGACTGATTTGTCATAATATGTTTGATTGAATGATTGATTGATTACCTTTTGTCGTGCGTATGTTTCATTATTGTTTAAACATTTTAATAGGATGTATTGATACTCCTGTGTTTGTATTAATATTGACCGATATCATGCTATAATTATCATTATTGTCAATGTCGTCAGTTTAAATTTCGCCCTCAGTGTCCTTTGCATAATCTCTTTTTCTTTTTTTTATAAAGTTTTTTGTATACCAGTATGGCACATTCTGTCCAGTAGCGTTACGTTTGTTAACTGTTCATATTTTAGAGCCGGATAAATTTATAAAGATTCTAAATACATAAGAGCTGAGGCAAAATATCTCTTTCTTTTTTTTTTTCATTTCTAGTCATAAAATATATGATACTTGACTTTTGCAAGTTAGCATTTATCCACCCACTCTGTTAAACAGCGGTGAGAAAATGTGGAAAAGACTACATTAATACCTTACTCCTTTCCCTAAATACTTGTACTCAGCTTATTAGTATTCTTTAGTATAGCTCTACCGTGTGTCATGTAAACAGTAACCCATCAAAGGACTGAAAGTAATAATTATCTCCCTTACAGGAAGTTAGTCTCGGAAGTGAGACTGTTTATCCATAACACGTTATGAAAACGATGGCGGTTCCCCCAGTCAAAACCGAACCAGGGAGGTGGCCATGTTTGGATTAGTGAACGCACCAAAACAGCTGAAGGCTTTGTTCCATTGATCCACGTCCAAATCTAGGCATTTTGTTTCACTTAGTCTAGTCAACAAAACCTTCACACACAATACAATAGTTAATCATAACGTTCAGGATACGTAGGCCCCCAATTTCCTGATGCGGATATTTATTATAAACATACGTTCATTGATACAAGTGTCTGTAGCATTATATCACTTTCTCGTTGGATAAAGCACCTTAGTTCGACCACGTACTATCGTCATTTGTGAAAACCGCTGTGACAAGTGTCTAACTTCAGTACAGAAGAGCGGAAGATCTAAGCCCCGCAGCGAGAATAGGCACTTCCGGGAGGGAGTTGTAATTGGGAGGGAATGTCTAGAACCAAAGTCGAATAACTTCATGCACAACACAGAATAAAGATATTTTACTTTCACATCAAACTCTTGGTATTGCTTCATCCTAGTCAAGGGGAAAAGATCCTAGCAACAAGTGAAAGACGTGTTATCGAGTAGGTGTTAAATAAGATATTACAAAAGCCTTCTACTGTCTTAGACGTCACAGTTCGTGGGATAAATCAACAAGGGGACTTAATTATTGTAAAGTACAGCTCTGTGATCTTGTTCTTACACTCACGAAATTAAACATAAAAATCAACCATATATACATGGGGCTGGTGTCACTGGAGTGATTATAATCTATTGCACCACAACGTTAGTTCCTTCTTGATTCCGCTCTCCTCAACACACTCCCACACATACACCTACATACACCCACACCCATTCATACACACCTACCCACCCAAGCACACACACACACACGCACACACACACACACACACACACACACACACACACACACACACACACACACACACCCTTACACAGAGTCACATTTTATTATCATCCCTGTCACCATTCCCTTGTCCGAGACTAAGGGAGAAAAATGAGGATAAAGTCACCCTTAGAGGAACAAACTTAATGTTTCTGAGGAGGCAATTTTGTTTTCGACAATCTCTCTCAATTTATTGTCCCACGTGACCCGAGACAAACTATTTCTCGCCAGTTTACAATCCCAGTCAAATTCTTAGAGCTGCATATATTTTCCATGAAAAAGAAACCCGTGGTTTAGACTGGCAAAGGTCTGAAAAATTTCTCGTGGCGATTGATTTTTTTTTTTTCACCAGGACACATAGTGTAACAAGTTAAGTAGCATTGCATCGATAAAATGCGTGTACACACTATTTAACTTAAAGCCATCTTTAGAACAATGAAAGATGGACATCAACAGCTCATGTCTGTGAAAATTACATAGAATAATAAAGATCCCATGATTCACATAGGGCATTTAATATTCCAAGCAGACTGGGCATTGTGTAAAAGAAAAAAGAAGAAGGGTTTTTTTTTTNGGGGGGGGGAGGGGAGGGAGTCTTGTTCCAAACAGTAACATCACTAAACTGATACAGACTGTGTTAAGTTTCATTCTCCGTCCCCTGTGGTCGATCATAGGCATTATATTTATGTTAGTTACCGCATTTCGGTAACGGCGGGAAACACTCAAAACATTAGTAGTGTTCACTGTGGTTAACGCAATATGTTAACTAACGTATGGATTGTGTAGTGTGTATATGACCACCGGTGTCATGTTAATGTTTTGAGTTACTGAAAAAGCCAAGGTTAAAAAGCAGTTATCAGTGAATGAAAAACTTGTGTTCGCAACAACTTTCACCACAATGCCGCGAACTGTCACAAAACACTCGAGAAGGATTTCATTGTTTGTATTTGAGACCGAGTATGAGGAGGTTTGCTCATTCTCGGCCGACCCATGCACAGCGACAGAGCACAAACCCCCAAAAAATAACGGAAACGCACATGCCCTGCTTGATAATTAATATGGCTGTGAGTTTACACGCTCGGGACGTGGAGAAAATATAATTGTTTGGGTGCTGGATTGGCAGTATAATTCTTTGGGGCCGTTCAGCTAATGTCCTTCCCAGCAGGTCTGCATGTCCTCATCAAGCCGCGATGATTCGAGTACTGGGCAGAGAGCACGAAGACCTTTGTTCAAGAAAGCGAAGCCCCACCGATTCTTGCGCCCTGAGGGGATCTAAGTAAATACCCTTAAAGTTTGGGACATCCCCAGTGTCCTCAGGGGTCAAAGAGACATTTCCAATCTCACAGATGGCTTGGACCACGAGAAGGGTTGATGCGAAGGCCAAGACAATTTGGGAAGGAAGAAGGAAGGTCCAGGGCGGAAGGAAAGAGCAAGCGCAATTTGTTCCCCCACGGCTAATTTCATCGATGGTGTATGAATACACGATTCCCTGCAAGTGCTGTGGTATCACTCCGCGAAGAAATCACGTGCCGGTGTGTCACGAGAGGGTCGCGAGAGAAGCGGGGAGAAATTTTCAGGAGGTCGAGGTGGCATGGACGGCTTGTCGGTTTCGATTTGACGCCGATTTAATGAAATTGACATGCGCTGGCTTCTAAGGGTTCCTGCAGGTTCCATGTTTTTGTTGTGTTGTCATCATGTTGCGGACACAACGCGGCCGATTCCAGAGGAAATTAAATTCAAGAAGTCTCCGTGACCCGGAAGCCCTTGAGCGAAAGTGCAATCCTTTGTGGCGCATGCCCGAGTGCCATTCCATTAGATTATGGCGCCCTTTTCCCTGTTTGGTTGCGAAAGACGAGTTGTTGTGTAATGTTTGAGGCTTTTAAGGAACGTTATTTACACGTGTTAACAGAGTGCCATCACCCCGTAAAGCACACGATTAATGAGACCTGACAAATTCTCACGCTAGGGTTCCTTGTAATGCATCATTTAAGGGGTAAGAAAAAGCGCATCGGTGACAGACTCCTTCCTGACGCAGTGGGAGACTCTAAAGAGATTTCACGTTGTTCTTTAGCCTCAGTGCCTTTCCATCTTGCCCTGGTGAAAGCCCAAGACAGTAGCAATCACCAGGTAGACAGTTAGAAGTATAGAATGACATGTATTGAATTATTTAAACTGGTGACAGAGTTCTTTCTGACCCAGTGGGTGACTCTAAAGAGATTTCACGTTGTTCTTTAGACTCATCCCCATTTCCATCTTGCCTCAGCGAAAGCCCAAGACATTAGTTACAACAAGGCAGACAATAAAATAAATAGAATGACATTTGTTGAATTATTTAAATTTAATTTAGAGAGCAAGGGTTACTTGATATGAAAAGTAAAAAAAAAATTCAAAACAACTCATTCCATCTTTCCTTCTCTCGAAGAATATTGGCTAATTCTACTACAGGGTACATTATTGGTGGTGATTTAGCAATTTAAATAACAATAACAGTACTTTGATCCGTCATAATGCCTAAATATGAAGAGCTAAGCCTATATTTAATGGGAATGAACAGAGAGAGAGAGAGAAAGAGAGAGAGAGAGAGAGAGAGAGAGAGAGAGAGAGAGAGAGAATGGGAGGGAGACAAAGAAGAGGTTTGTATAGTACTATGTAATACAGATATCATACAATTATATATAAACTCTGGCTAGGTCCTCACAATGCAGAATGCTTCTATATAATACAGAAAAGGATAATTCAAGCGCGGAAGATTATCTACAGGCACAAGTTATATCATTCTACGCCTCTTGTCATTTGCCCCGGGGAGAGAGGGGAGGGGAGATCTTAAAAGTGCAATTGCCATTTATCTTGATATTTGGGTCAAATGCTAGTTTTATGGGTCAGACAAAGTTCCGAGTGCCTGTAATTTATGAATGTATTATGCAAACAATAATCATAAATAAGGCTAAAAGAATGTTTTATTTCTTTGAGAGATTAAAATAAGCCAACCGTTAAATTCCTGCTTCATTACCGACGACATAACCGCTTCAGCGAGTTAACATTTGCACTCTCACCACTCAAACACAGCGGCAACATTCTTGAGGTTATCGGACAATCGGCCGCATAATTTCCTTGAAGCCTAATTCATCAAAATTTGGCAGCAAAAGTGACGAAATCCTGCCTCATCAATCTCGCTACACTGTTTGGGCGGTACGCGCCATTTGTGTCAGGTTATTCATGCCTTCACCCCTAGTTGGCAGAAAAATCAACTTGCCAGGATGGAGTAGTGGGGATTCAGTGTCAAATATTCGGCTGCACTACCATTTGGGTGTGGACGTTTCTATGGCCACTCATTCAGCTGACGATTGACGAATTTGCCATTTCGTTTGAAAATGATTGGGAGTCATCTTGCAGGCAGCAGCGACCTTAATAAGGCAGTCACTTTTGGTATTCAAAGCCATCCAGTCTTTGATATCAGAACCGAATGAAACTGTATAATTTTAGGCCTGAAAAACAACAAAACAACAACAAAGAGTATTTTAGGGCTTCAGATACTCCATGCCGCATACCGCCAGTATTATGTTCAGTTGTTCGCAGTTGCATATAGGGATGGATCTCAATGAAATTTACATATGACTACACTCAAACGAAAGTTTGTTCTAAATCATAGTGATATAGGCATTCCGCAAATATGAGTATTCAGGCTTGATTCAGTTTCTTTATTTTTCTATGATGACAACAGAATGCATAGACAAACCCGGAAATAAAAAATCTGTACCAGCAAATGAAGACAAAGTTTTGCTTTGACTCTGACTGGCCAACGGAAGCTGCAACAACCCCGCAAGTCAGCCATTGGAATTTGTTTTTGATGATACCAGTGAATCACGAATTTCGATACATGTAAACGCTTGAAATAGATTAATTCCTGGAAGTTTTATTCTTACTTCTGTATTACGCTTTCTCGACTACTGCTGCCGTGGTGCTGTATTCACAAGTGCCCAGTCCAAGTACTCGTACTCGACTACTGTTAAAGACTCATCGACCAGATTGCACCAGATTTACTGGGCAAACATAGGAGACCTGACTGTGGCAGTAACTCATCTCACAAACTGGGCGTAATTGACACCATGACTGACCACCAGATGACCATAAACTGACCACCGTTGGTCAAAACTGGCCTGCCTACCAACTGGCCAGCCACCCGGACAGCATGTCCGTCTCTCGCGGTCAGAGCAATTATTGGAATGAGTGAAATTCAATTTGGGGAAAAGTGAGGAACCTTGTTCCTCTCATATGGGTGAAAGTTATGAGGGTGGACGTCGCTGTCCACAGAGTTTGTATTTTAGCTTCGTGTTCTTCCTAAGCTCCATCTCTAACACACATGTCCTTATTCAGGGGCGTCACAAGGGAATATGTTGCGGGGAGGAGGTCCCCATGATCATCATCTGAAGAAATATAATATCTATAACACCTTCCATTATTGTTCTGTCACAACCTATCTGCCGTCAACTTTCAATCACAGGAATCTTCATTACACGTCCTTCCCTCACCCACAGTGTTTGAGTGATGAGAGTTAAAGTGTTCCATATCGACTATTCCTTATATAACATACCACCCTCATACTTCAAATTTTCCTTCCCCCCTCTCTGCCCCCCCCNCCCCAAAGAGATTGTGTACCATTTGTTGTTTGGAATCAGTATCCATCGGTATTGCACGTTTCCCCTCCATACTAATACACTGTAAACACAATCGGCTCATGCATACATGACATGCAATGCATATGCACGACTGCCTTCATGTCGCTACAAGCTAGACTTGGATCTTTGGTGGGCGGCGTCCCCTGCTGTTTCTGGAAATATGATTGATAACCGCGATGTCGCTGTCAAAGCAATTAGGCAAATGAATGTCGCTGGTAAAGGGGGCGGGGCGGTTTTATTTGTCGCGTTCGGCGTGTTGCGGTGGTCATGAAAGAGAAGGGGGACAGAGATTGATGACAAAGTGCAGTTGGGGGAAACGTCTTGAAAATCTTGCGATACCGCGAGGAAGAGGGCTACGTATAAGGAAAAGAAGCCAAAGATGATGGAGTAACGTAGAAATATGGTATGATAGGGAATTTTAGCCCCCAAGAAAAATGGAGATAGATCTAATAGAAGGGGGTTACCAAACTTTTAGTAAACTATAATAAGAAAAGAAGATGACAAGTTATGGGATCGGGCTGGGGGCAAAAGCTCCTAAACGAAAAGACAGATGCATGTGGTCCTTCAGAAAAATATAGAAGCGATAGAGAGAATGGAATAGAATAGGGGCGGAGGGCTCGATCTCGCAACAGAAAGGAAGAACAAAGTGTGAAATGGTGGCTCGGGTTTAGTCCTCCAGAATAGCAAATAAGGACATCAGATTAGTACGAGGGCTAATGACTTAGGCTCTCTAAAAGCAACGGAAGACAAGAGATAGGAAAATAGGAGGAAAGGCCAAGCAGCTATGCGACAGCTAATAAGTCCATGAAAATATAGTAAATGTATTTAAGTTCCTCTTGCCAGATCGTCGATTTCAGTCTGTCTGTCTGTCTGTCTGTCTGTCTGTCTGTCTGTCTTGTCTGTCTGTCTGTCTGTCTGTCTGTCTGTCTGTCTGTCTGTCTGTCTGTCTGTGTAATTCAGGGTTTGCCTCTAGGACCAAAAATATAGAGAGAGGGGAAGAGACTTTTTTTTAGACTGAACCCTTCTCTGCATCATAATTTGGTAACTTGATAACGCCGCCCACGTAGAAAAAAAAAGATAATAAAGAAACAGAGGTAGCCAGTAAGGATTAAGACGCTCAGACGGGTGGAAGAGAAGCAGCAAGTATTATTGTTTACGATCCATTGACATAATGATGGCCGAAAATGATATCAGTTTACGCATTGTTCATTTCATTTTACGCACTGTTAATATCATTTTATGCAGTGTTTTAATACACAATAATTTGGTAGACCTTTCTTACATTGTTACCCATATACATTTTTGATCGAAAGAGAAAGGCGAGACAAGACAGAAGGGGTGGCAGGAGGAGAGAGATAAGCTCTGTGGGGATTCCCCAAAAAGGGAGGACAGTCAGATAAAGGGGATGGCAGGGGAGGGAATAGGGAAACCTCGAAGGAATAGAGAAGGGCAAGGCATACGGTACAAAGAAGACGAAGGGAGGAGGGATGGCCCAATGAGTTAGGAGGGTGAGAGGAGGAGGGAGATAGAATCGGAGGTGAGGTGAGGGAGGGGGAAAATTCTCTGGATACATAGAGGATAACAAGACAGAGAAGATACCCGGAAGAGGGACGCAAGGAGGAGGGAGGTCCCCAACAAAGAATATCATCATCATTTCAGAAATTTGAACGATCTTTCTGTCCAACGTTCAACTTTCCACTGTATGTTGCCCTAATATGAAAGACAGTCATTTTTACCATCGTTTAACATAATTTTTACGATCGTTTAACATAATAATTACTGAAGACGCTATTTTGCTCACTGATTTAATGTCTAAGAATTCGTGAAATTCTTGATTTGTCCTTTATCCTTCATATCTGTAAAGAGTGGCTTGAAAGGAGGAGGGTGGAGGGAGGGAAGAGAGAATAATAGACATGAGAGACNNNGGGGGGGGGGGGGTTATTGAAGATCCTCCTCGAATTTTAAACGCTTGAGAAAAGTTGCTGACTTCCATCCTCCTCTTCCTCCCCCCTAAAGAAAAAGAAAAAAAAGTAATATTATCACCATTTCAGAAATATGAACTATTCTTCCGTCCAACTTTTGACCCTCACTATTTCCNTAGGATGAAAAGATACCATGATGTCCTATAATTTGAATAGAATGGTGATCTAGGTGAAAACACCAGGTTGCTTTAAACAAACGGTTAAGGTGATCTCATCATGCTTGACTCCGAATCTCACAAAACAAAGAACATAACGATACGTTTATGAGTTTGGACAGATACTAACTTTTTCCTGTCTTTGGAATGTTCTCTTCTATTCCTCTTTCCTCTCTTATAATTGGACCCTAGAGTATAGAGAGTGATGAAAGCTACATTTTTTCCGTTGGTTTAAATGAAAGTAGAATCCGGAAAGTTACCATTATGGACCTTTTCATCTCCCAGAGAGATTTTTTACTCAATCCTGTTTCTCTGCGTACTTTAAAGTCAATTTACCTTCTAATCATCTGGTCGTCGAGTTCTCATTGCATTTGTCTTGCTACTGAAATAAGTTCGTTTCGCTCCATCCATCCATCCATCCATCCATCCATCCATGCATCCATCCATCCATCCATCCATCCATCCATCCATCCATCCATCCATCTGCCCTGTGGCGTTGAGATAAAAAGCCCTATCTTTCAGAGTATGAAGCATTTCAATGGAAAGGCTTTTTACCAACGTGCAGCTTATCTCTATATCGTAATGTCGCAGATAATGTACCAAAGAAATGCAAATAGTTTGAACAATGGTTTTACAACGCTGACGATAATCCCATCTCGTGTCGTCTCTCCACGAATTTCAAATATCAATGACAATTGAAAATCTCATTGCAATGTACAGTCACAGACTATCTGACTGCTAACCCATTTAATTCTTAGGGATACCGAGGTGTTCGTTTCCCTTCGCCTCAGGAGATAATTCGTACAACTTGTTTTTTCATGAGACTGTCAAAATATTAGTGTTAAATGTCGCGAGGCGTAGATGGAGTATTGGGTTTCTGGTTGTTTTCAGGGAACGGGTCACTGATATGGCAAGCGTATCTCGCTGGTCTGGTGTAGAGAAGATCAGGAAATGGGATGGACTGGTCTTTAGTAGTTGATACTGGAACTTTCAAGGCTGGTCAAATATGTAACTGTATACATAAATCATAATATGGAGAATGAAATTTTCTGTAAAGAAATAAGTGTCTTTAAGGTCACATAAAGTAAGATGAAGAACTTGTGAATAAAATCGTTGAAAAAAAAAAAGTCATCATGGGCAGATTGTTGGATACACAAATAAGAACGGCAGAAATGCATACCTAATGTAAGCACATGTGAGCAAGAGGTGTTACTGATGGAATAAGCATATCCAACAACGCTGGTTTACCAGAAATAAGATTCTTATAGATGCTATTCTGGTTTGTGTTTTTTTTTTTCTGGGTTCCAGAGTCCAGCAGTTTAAAACGAAACATCCGCACGTCATCCATCCCGAGTCCATAGTAGTGTGCTTTAATCTGGCCATCGTGGAACTGTTTGAAATAAAGTCAGTGATTATGGCATAAGAAGATCGGTTTTCTAAAACATAAGGCAATACTGATTACTGATTTAGGATTTTTGTGCTTCCTTTTTACTCTTTCTTCCCTCTCTCTTCTTCTTCTTCTTCTTCTTCTTCTTCGTTTTCTTCTTCTTCTTCTTCTATTCTCACTCTCTCTCTCTCTTTAAGTTCTCATTCTTCTTTTTCTCCAAGTTTGTTCTCTTCGTTTCTCTTACTCTCTCTCTCTTCCATCTTTCTTCTTCTTCATCATCATTATTTCTCTTTTTTTCTTTCTCTCTCTTCTCTTATTCTTTCATCCTTCTTATTCATTCTTCATTTTTCTCACTTTCTTTTTATCTCTCTCTTTCTCCACTCTGTCTCTCCCTCGGAGGAGTATGTAGAGGAGCTAACCACCTCTATCTTGCTCACTTACTTAATGTTAAATAACCATCTAAAGAAATCCACAGGTTTCATAGGATAACACTTTGTGCTTTTAGTATTTTAACAGTTAAAAACTCATGAACTAAAATTCAGAATATCAGTCTTCGAAATTTGAAAATTTGCCACGCAGCCAGTCAAAATGAGTCTTTTTTTTTGCAAGATATAGAAGTGGAGGTGATTTGGGACATCTGGAATGAATAATTTTTTCACTGTGGAAATAGAGAGTAATGTTATTTCGATACACGAACCTATTTATTTTGGGGCAAGTGGTTAGTATGTGTGGATAAATCTGAAGTTTTTGAAAGGCAGAATAGATTGTCTCTATAGTCGAAAATTATTCTTAATTTGCTATTCTCTCTCTCTCTCTCTCTCTCTCTCTCTCTCTCTCTCTTCTCTCTTACACACACACACACATTACATGAGGGTGACCCCCCTGCCTCTTCAATCAGCTATAACTCATGCTAGAATAATGCTAATTGGAGAACGTATCCATCTAATGAAAGTATAATACAATACGTTTTTTACGATCTCACCAACTTGATTTAGTCAAAGAAACAAATAAAAAGCGACTTAAGCCTCATTTTGACTGTAAATATGAGTTTGTAAAGTACTTGAGTTCTTTGAGCAACTTATGATATATATTTTAAAAAAATACCAATAGAGACTCAGGATTAGAACATTAGAATAAGTAAATGTAGTTAACTTTTTCGAGCGCGTAACATTCTACAATGTGAGTACCGAACAGGGCCGGCAGTAACTAGCTCCCCCGCGATCCCCGAAATGGGGGAGGGGAAGAGGGGAGGAGGCGAGAGTCAGGAGCGTCCCCTTCCTTCTCCCCCTTCCCCACCACGCTTGCGAAGCAAAGAAGAGAATAAAATGGAATGTATGGAAAAGAAAAATAGATGGAAAAAAGAGACATGACGGAAGGGCTCACCCAACCGATAGTTTTGCTGGGAGAGGGGGCGACGGAGGAGGCAGTTACAGTCCTTGTATTGAATTATTGTTCTGTTAGGAAGCATGGCGTGAAAATGAAGGCCTGAACACGTCTCTGAAAAAGACATCGGCCCAGAATTCTTTCATTCTCTACAATTCCTTATGGTGAAAGGAGAAAACTCATCGATGCAGCAGAATCTGATGTCTAGTATTATGCTTGATTAGGTTAGAGTGAAATATATTAGAAACCCATCACAAAGGAACGTAGTTCTTAGCTGCAGCAGAATTAGGACTCGCCATGCTGTGATTAAGAGGAAGTAGGACATAGAGATCGAGAGAGAGAGAGAGAGAGAGAGAGAGAGAGAGAGAGAGAGAGAGAGAGAGAAAGGGAGAGAAAGAGAGAGAGAGAGGGAGAGAAAGAAAAAGAGAGAGAGACCCTCTTACTGACTGACTGACTGACTGACTGACTGACTGACTGACTGACTGACTCACTCACTCACTCACTCACTCACTCACTCACTCACTCACTCACTCACTCACTCACTCACTCACTCACTATTCTATCTCTCCTGCTCCCACTCTCTTCTTTCCTCACTCCCTCACACACTCAGAAAGGAAAAAGATCTCCCTCAATGGACATCCTTTCCTTAAGTGCCAGGTGATTTGCCATTCTTGCAGACATCCGTGAACCATCCACTTTGGCTTTCCGTCTGTGGCCATCAGAAATGTCGTCGAACAAGGCCGTGGAACAAAGACCTTTTCTTTAATTCTAGTCTTCAGTGCCATCAAGCGTATGATGCTTTACGACATGGAGGATTCACCTTTGATATCTCTGAATCCTCTTCATTTTCAGCCTTGTCCGTGGCTTATCATTCCCAACCAGACATCGCCTCCTTCCTCACAAAGACGATGTGGAATCAAACCGAAAATGCTACACCTCAGCATATCAACAGAACCTAAATGGATCCATTTCACTGTCGACTGTCGACCAACTTCACTGAAACCATAGCCGCTCTTGGGTGTCAAAGGCCAATAACTCCTGACGAAGTTATTTATGTTTGTCTAGTGTTGTTGCCCTTGTCATCGACACTTTCACTGTGTGCTTGTTGTCATCTCCCCTATTCTTTATTAGAAGCGTGAAGTGTCCCCTTCTGTTGTTAATAAAGGATTTACGCCTTTAAGAGTTCTTGTAGTTGACATTGTCAAGACCCGACGTCCAGAACAGCCTTATTGGTGTGGACCCAACTTTCAACGAAGGCGATTTCATTCGACAAGAAATCCCGTTTCTCCCCTATATAATTTTTATCAATGGATGGTCGTCAGAACGGTATTGTACAGGGGAAGTTCACCTGTCGTATAGTATTTTATGTTCCAGTACTTCTATTGACACAAAAGGGCGCTCGCTTCGCTGGCTTAAAGGTCGAACTTGGGGCGGGGTGGCTGTCTTCATTGAATTCAAACGGATTTTCATTATCATAATCATAAATCCACAAACTATTGTCGTTCTCGTGTGGACTATTGCCAATAGAACAAGTCCACTCCTTCAAGGAAAGCGCGAGAAAAAGCATTTCCCTATTATTGTCGGGATTAGCCCTCGTATTTGCCCAGCAAACTTTATGTCTGGTTTAGATAGTAAAGCAAAAAAATCACATTGTTGTCACCGTTTTGAAAAGCTTCACTGCCGCCGCCGTTATGGTATTTGAACCGTGGTCATCGTAAATTTACTGTCTTTTGACTCTTTAGAACTTCAATGAGAAGGCTTGAGATAACGAGTGTAACGTTCAAACTATTCTCTGTTGGAAAGTGTACTTTATTTGTACCGTACTGGGTTCTTCGCGTTCGGCCTAAGGCCTAATAAACTCAGTAAATTGAATTTAACTGAAATGTGGCATGTTGCTCTAAGTTAAAACGTTGGCACAAGACATATCTTCCTTTATCAGTCAGATAACATGTTAAGTTCATGACTCATACAAGGCAGGCTTTTTGTTTCTTTTTGGTTTGGATTTATAAATCGAAGCGTAGAGATCAGCGAGCGCTCTTATTAATCGAGTCGTTATCTTCAGTTTGTCCTTCGGTTAGTTTCTACCGTATTTGTTTTGTGTTGTCTGGTTCATGAAAAGATTTTTGTGCTTGGGTGTATGGATAATTTAATGGCTGCTTGCTAGTTATATTTTCGAGCCACTACAAAGTGTAGGAACCATTAAATTTGGCCATTAAAAGTCCACCCGTTCTGAAACAGACCACCGTTTAGTACAGCATAGCACTTTAACGGAACATGCCTAATTATCTAGTTATAAATGTTTCTAATAAAACGATCATAATTTTATAAATGTTTCTAATAAAATGATCGTAATCATCTTCCTTGGGCATATACCTTAGTGTCCCTTAGGAGCATAAAAACTGTCTGGGAACTTCTACTACAAACGTTCAAAATTTGTAGTCCTTTCATGAAGCTTTAATGCCAGGACATCGTCGGTCTACACATTAAGCCAAAAGTCTGCAGTGGATGGAACCACCGGTCTAAAACACAGATCATAAATTGTGGTCCATGTACCTGTGATTGTTCGCTATCTTCCTATCGCTTCCTCCGCCGACGGGCAGTATGGGGATTTTAATTGGTAGCCTATGCTGCCCACAAAGAAATTTATGGGTCACTTCCTCTTGATATTTTTTTTGTTCGTGGATTCTCTCCCATTATGGACCACTCTAAGACACCCTAGCTGGCACCCTCGAAAGGACCAGGTGACAATTTTCAGAGCAAAACGGGATAAATCCCTCTACAGCCTTTTCGAATAAATTCACGTAGTTCATTTCTACAAATTTATAGATAAAAAGGGTGGTAGATATAAAGATATTCTGATATGTTATTTCTTTTCAGAAAAGTGTTCCAAAGACTTCTGAGTTGTGAATTACAGGAATGCTGTATTATCTGTCAGGAAAACACGCAAATGTGGGAGATTGTTTTTACCGCGTTTTGGTTCATATACCCATTACCTTGAAGTTTTATAGCCACGCTATGTTTTTCGAGGGCCAATGTCATAAATCCTTTGAAGTGCTGTCCCAGAAAGAGATAGTTTACGATATTTCGCTTTGATAGGCTGAAAGGGTCAGTGAAGTACCCAAACAACAAAGATGGGGGTTATTTAATGAGTAGTTGTGGTAGAATTTTTCTCCGCTCAATCTGGCTAGCTCGAGGTCTAGGACAGAGCTGTTTGCCTTGCCCAGATTCGAGGAGGCCCAAAAGCCAAATTCAAGTTCAAATTTATACTCGAAGGCTTTTGTTTTGATCTGTCACTGTGGTTGTTTTTCTCGCCATAAGAAGTCGTGCTATTTGTTTAAAGTACAAAAGTGAAGCTGATTTTTTATTACTATGTCTCTTGTTGGACGTTGTCATTAAGAATTTATTGGGCTATACTGAGAAAGTAATATATTTAAATTATGGCTGGAGATCCCTTCCGCGAAGAAGTAGGGCACGTTAAGTTTGACACATATTACTCCTTGCTGACATTCATTGTTGACTTTTATTGTTTCCAATATTATTTTAATATTTCACTCGTCTTTCATCTCTTTACCTTTTCATCTCATCAGAGCCACTCTCCTTCTTTCTCCACTTGTCTCTTGTTCGCCTTGTTTCTTTTCAAAACAAAACGTGTCATCAATATATATAGTATCCTTTACCGACTTCCGCGTTCTGTCCCTTCTTTTTTTTTTTTTAATCTCCTCTATAATGATGTACAGTGGGAGCTGCTGTTTCAGGTCGAAGTATACATATATACATATATTGTACCTCACACTACATCTTGTACTAGTTGATACTAAACGCCTAAATGTTATACAAACATAAAACAGAAATGAACACGGAAAATTGTGTACATGCGTGTATTTGCATATCACTGTCTTGTTTATATGACGATGGTCTTGTATTACCAGCTTTCTAAACTAAATGTTTATAGATATGGAGAATATGATTGCACTGTCTCAGTAAGAGAATGGAGAAGAGGAAGAGTTTTCTTATGACAGCGAGAGAGTGCGCTATTGAAGATTCATTATTTCAATGCTCAAATCCAGTAGCTGTTACTTAAGCTTAAAGAAGGTGTTTCTGTTGTTGTGAATAAAGTGTGTGTGTATGTGTGTGTGTGTGTGTGTGTGTGTGTGTGTGTGTGTGTGTGTGTGTNGTGTGTGTGTGTGTGTATGTGTGAGAGAGAGAGAGAGAGAGAGAGAGAGAGAGAGAGAGAGAGAGAGAGAGCGAGAGTGTTGGGAATAACTGACACTTTCATGACGGATGACAATGTCATACCAAAATACAGCAATGTTGATCATCAACAGAGTGAGGATATCTTATAAACCCTAGTACCATCCCCAACTGAACTGTGTGGGTGTTTCCTAAATCCTCCTGCCAACACAACGACTGTCCATCCCTCCACCAAAATCCGCCATTACGGTCAAACTACCGGATTTCTCCCTGGCAATGTCACTGCACCTCGGTCTCGGATATTTGAGCACAGAATTTGTTTACCCGGGGCTCATCAAGGAGATAGTATTGGTGTCATAGCAGTCGTAGTACTGACCAGGGTTCCGTATCTGGGGTACTTATGGTATGTGCCCTTATCCTTCCACCAGGACCGTCGTTTTACACCCTCTCCTGCCCCGTCCTCTCTTCTTATATAGTATCTTGAGAGCTGAAGCACTTGGTTTAGCTGATCGTTCGGTTAGCACGGTGATAGTTTCAGTCCAGTCATTAGCCTTGTTTTATTCAAGAAAATGGCAGGGGCGATTCACGGATAAGGCTATCTTATATAGTTGTTTCACGATTTAAAAAAACACAAAAGACAGCCAAACTGCAGCTTTTAAGGAATAACTTCATTGTTTATCAACCAAATTTTACGATATTTTGTGTACTGCAAGTTAACAAGTAGTCTTAATGGTAAAATAGTTTTCAAAGCGATCCGTACAGTTTCAAGTGTTTTATGTTTTTTTTCACTTTGTCTCTACAATGTATTATTAACCCACCTACATATATTTAACAGTTTTACAGTAAAGAGGTGACACGGAAATTACAACAATAGTGATCATCTGACGTTATGCTGTAAAAACTCTATACTTTCAGTCAGAGAGACTTAGCATTACATATCCTTTCTGTAGTCACTGAATGACCGACTCACTCATATCGTACAGAACCCATTTTAAAAATTATATTAAGACTACTCAGTGTCGCCTCATACGCAAAAGCTAACAAAAATCCACCAAAAAAAAAAGTCTCTATTGCCAAAAAAGTTGTCTTTTTCCTTGAAACAAACTACACAAAGTATTGTCATTAAGGTTTTACACTAAAGACTGAACAGCTGCTTTATTTAAAAGTTTAAAAATTTAAAAAAAAAAAAGAAAAGGTCATTATGAAGTCATTCAGTCGTTAGTTTGACCCAATCTTAATTAGAGAGTCTTTAATTTCAAGTGTGGATCTATTATGGACGGTTATGGCGGAAAAAAGCATGCTCATAATTGGCTTTTGCAAATTTTATGATCACAATGCACTTTATGAACTATTAGTGAAATTTACATTCGGCTATACTGTATAGTTTGTGATGTGCAGTACCATCGTAACACCAGTCAATATGTGTGTGACGTCTGTCAATATAGTCGGTAGGAGATCTTAAATTGAAAATAAGCACTCTCTAATGGGTAATTAAAAAATTTAATACTCCTATTGGAAGACATAAATGATGTATCTGTAGTTCAAGCTACATATGACGTTTAACAATCTTCCAGGCCGTTCTGTGATCTTCTCAGCATCAGGGGACCCCAAATCCTCTTTCGGAGTTTGTCTCCTTCTTCATCTCCTTCCTACTCTTCCTTCTCTCTCTCTCTCTCTCTCTCTCTCTCTCTCTCTCTCTCTCTCCCTCTCT